>JARBER010177799.1:0-23513 GCA_030265075.1 Balanus glandula
CAAGACACGGCCGTCCTTCTGACACAGCAAGACACGACCGTCCTTCTGACACAGCAAGACACGGCCGTCCTTCTGACACAGCAAGACACGGCCGTCCTTCTGACATAGCAAGACACGGCCGTCCTTCTGACACAGCAAGACACGACCGTCCTTCTGACACAGCAAGACACGGCCGTCCTTCTGACACAGCAAGACACGGCCGTCCTTCTGACATAGCAAGACACGGCCGTCCTTCTGACACAGCAAGACACGACCGTCCTTCTGACACAGCAAGACACGGCCGTCCTTCTGACTCAGCAAGACACGGCCGTCCTTCTGACACAGCAAGACACGGCCGCCCTTCTGACACAGCAAAACACGGCCGCCCTTCTGACACAGCAAGACACGGCCGTCCTTCTGACACAGCAAGACAAAACGCAGTAGTCATTTTGGCACGACAAAACGCGGCCGTCCTTCTGACACAAAACATGGCTGGATCAACGATTTCCGACAGCTGACGAGCGGGCCCATACAGCTAGCCCACATTCATCGCTGCGATGACGGTATACATTGACATCAAAGACATAGTAGAATCATTTTATTGTGGTATGCTATGCGTTGTTTTTTGCTCTGTATTGCGGGTTGCTTCTTTTAAATGCTCTTTAATTGTAGGCAAAGCCGCGTCGAGTAAAAACATTCCAATACAATATATTATGCCATGGTATGACGAAGCTTCACTTACAAGAAACCCCAAGAATTAGATCAGAAGAGAGCCGGCTCTGTGTCTGCTGTCATGGACCATCTCTCTTCTTATCTTCCCCACCGAGGGCGTCTACCGCGCGAGGTGACCCGAACACCCGGCACGTGCCTCAACCGAGGGTCACAGGCAGACGAGGAAAAACACGACACGCACTTTCTCTAAAGAGCCCAGCTGCGTGGCTTTGCTGCTGTTGGAACGAGAGATGGCAGAGCTCCTGAAACTATGTCAAGTTATAGCCACGCTTATTCGTTAAGTGTCTGATGATGCTAATACCGGGTGGGCCAAAACAAACGCGCCGAGTTTCGAGGCTTACCATTTGTGTTTTAGGATATGTGGAAAAATAAAATTTAGTACACATATTAAATGGTTAATCCTGTGTTTAACAAAGCAATTTTCGTGTCAATCCGACAAACGGTTGCAAAAATATGGCGTATTTCGCAAACGCTTACAAATTTACCATTTTTGCGAAGAATTTCCAAATTAATCGTACACTCGTCTCAAAAGGTGTTATTCAAAATGAAGTGTTCCTTCAACCAAAAGAAATTAATAACGTGCACTTAATCACGAAGCAAAAAGACAATGATTTGTGTTGGTACTTCTACCAGCTTCGTGTTTATCATGCAACAGAGCCACAACCAAACAGAGGTGCACCATCAAATTGCTTCCATTAAAAGGGCTGGTGCGATGCAAAAATCGCGGATACAAAAGAGTTCCCCAGTCTTCGAGAGAAGCGATCTGCGACTAGCCAGCCTATCCAGTATCCAGGAGGCAGCAACATTTGAACGAAAGAAGGAAAGTGATCAGTCTCGCACAGTGACAAATGAAGAGGAGTTAGAGGAGTCAGCGTGCCCGTGCTTGCGTACTTTGAATTCTTTGGATTACTCCGCGAGGATCGCCCTCTGGAAAACGTAAGAGACAGGCGGGAAAGGTTCACCTTAACTGCTGAGCTGCAAAAAGTCATGAAAGATATGTGGAAGGAAGCGTTGATGGGGATTATCCACGCCAGGATCGGACATCGGAAGTCGCGTTTGTTGGCGGCTGTCTGAGCTGAAGGTGGTCTTATCATTGACGCTTGGAAACAAAAAACGCTAAAAATCCATTTTTTGAAAGGGTTTAAAGAATGTCTTATAACATTTGAACTAATTGTCTGATTGAAATGAAACCAGTTTTGTTGAACGGATAATTTATTGTTTTATAAGTGTACCAAGTATCATATTCCCACATTGCTCCAATACAAATTGACAAACCTCGAAACTCGGCGCGTTTGTTTTGGCCCACCCGGTATACTTATACATGATGAGTTATATAAAATGAATACGCCGTTGATATGATTGTAAGCTGTTTGAGAACCGCATCATATCGCGTAAAATGTGTGAAGTTTCCACTGGAAAACTGAGCAATTGTTGAGCATGAAATATTGGATGAGTTGAATCATGTCCACCATGGGTAATATCCAAAATTGACGGCATATGATTATGTAAGATGCATATTGCGATTGCTGTAATTAAGTGTTTGTAGCTCAGTCGATTACAAACTTGTGTTTTAAATAAACCAGTAGTGTATCAAAGAAAACTGAAAAGGAGGTTGTAAATCGGAAAATATCAGAGCTTACACAACACGATTATCCAAGCTAAGTAAAAAATATGTAATAGACGCTAGAGGAAGAAGAATTGCCATCTTCATCATGAGACGTGCTGAGAAAATCGTAACAACGATCCGAGATGTGATCAGCCAGGGCGGTGACGATGGTATTACGTGAAAGATAAGCTTAGCTATCTACAGTGATTTTTGACAGATTGAAACATTTCACGACTTCAATGAGCATTTCAAGAATTTGTGATAAGTGATGTCACCATGCGTTTTGAAACAGTTTCTCTGAGGCTATGAAGTAATGTAATGGTGCCAAGTTAAAGCAGTCACAAATCGTCGAATAATGATCACGCATAGTAAAAAACGTGCAAAGGCACAACATCTCTGACTTTTGGAAAATTGTCGGTTGAGAGGTCTTAGCCCTCCACCAAATTTTAGCACAATCGGCTCAGCTGTTCCTGACATATGAACGGTGCTTTTATAGAAACGTTAAAAATAATTGTCCCAAAAGCAAAGAAATGTCGTTCAATTACAAATTATGCGTACATTGTCAATTGAAAACCTTTGTAACATTTGCATTTGATAACTTCCCTCACTCCCTCGCCCCTGTGGCTTTCTTCAGGCGAAGCTCAAAGATGGCGCCAGGTTCGCCCAGACACGCCTGAGCTCTGCTGTAAACGTGCCGCGCTGTCCGGAGTGGACCCTCCGTTTCCAGACTTCTGTCCAAGCCATTGGTGAGTGGTGACCTCCTTTTGATCTGCTAGAGTTACAAGCTTATATTTAATGACTTCTTAAAAACTACGCCCCAAAACCAAGGCATAACAAGTCCAGGGTCCGGGGGTTTGGCTGTCCGGGCTGATCGGCGTCAGCCGGCTGATGACATGTTCTTCGAACGTGCTTAGCAACCCGTCCTTGTCTCCAGTTAGTCCCCAGTCCAGGTAGTCTCTTGTGTTAAATCCAGTTAGTTTCTTCCCAGGTAGCCAGGTTATATGGCTAAGAGCCCTAGCTAGTCCCTGGTACCAGGATAATGCTCCCGCATGGCGCCGTATTCCCATAGTATGCAAATCTCCTGCTTTGCCGCAACCGGTGAATTTTCACGTCTTTTGCACGCCTTTTGTCAAACGTCAGATTAGTTCAAGGCATAGCATTCCTGTAGACTTTAAATATTTTTAGGAAAAAAGTTTAACAACATCAAATGTTTATGCATAATTTAGCTTCTGTGCATTTGTACTGACTAAAATTAGTAATTTAGGCAATCGTCCTATAACGTATAATAATTGACGTTTCTAAAGTGGGAGAATGGGAGTTTCCACGTGAGCAAGTGCTGAACAATCAACCCACCTTATCTTATGGAACGAAGGGATCTAAGGTGTCCCTAGACCCTAACTACACAGTACACACCAAATTGTAACACAATAGGCCGCTGTAGAGTTGTTACGGGAAAACACCTGTCAACACCTCTCACCCAGTACGCTTCAGGAGCAGTGGCCGTCACTCACGTCTCACATCAGTGAGCGCCCGCACACTCGGGACTGGTCTCCAACAAGGTAGGACGAATGAGAGGCTGCTCAGAAAAGAAGACCGTTGGTCAATGGGAAGCGTGTTTGCAGAGATATTAGCTTCCTAAAAGCGTTGTCACGGCTCGGGTTGAGTTGGGTTTGGTCGGGCCGCTCATGCTCAGATTTTTCCCACATACCACGGAAGAACGAGCGATCGAATGTTTCACTCGTCCGTAATAATGTTTCTCGCTGTTATATAACTAATGGTTCTAGTATGGCTGCAGCTACTGTTCATCGACACAAGTTTCACAAGAATATCCAACGATAGCATTTTTGTAAAAACTGCAGCCAAAGGGAAAGGCACACTAACACGAACCAATGACGCTGGCACGACAAATCTAGAATGCCTTTTGCGGGAGATGCTATTCATCGGACAAACAAATCCCCGCTCCTGAGATACCGGTGAGGACATCAGAGATCTGGCGATCCGCAGTCCTCAGATCCGCTGATGTGAAGATGCCATGGCTTCCTGGAGATCCAGCGCAGCAGATCACAGAGCTTAGTGATTAAGAGCGGTGCTTAATCTAGCCTTGAGCCGCCTCTCTCCGCTGACACTGCAGTCACGAGGGCCGAACCTCGGCGCTCGAAACCACACTGAACAAACGGGAGACTAAGAGAAAGGAACGCGGATTAGAGCGCGTTTTACCCGTGTTGTTATCGCTGCATAAATATCGTATATATCCGGGGAATGACACTGCGGAAATGCGAAGTACTGCTTTGATCCCTTCCTTGTTTATTGTTTTTTTATGTAAGCTGCTGGGAGACTATAAAATGGGGATTAAATTACAGATGCGCATGCTCATGCTAGCGATGATTAGTCGTGTTGACACCTATAAGCCGTAAAACGCAATCCTTATACACTCCTTTGCTATTTTTGTCACTTGTTAGAGCACGGCACATTACTTAACTGAAAGCATCTTTGCAACGTAACCAAATCTAATCGATCTCTTAAATCTAGGCGGTATTATGATATAGCTCATAAATCATAGAAAATGTGACGCAGGTCAAAATACTAGAGTGCACTCTTCCAGCTACTATAGATATGGCCCAGACGGTGCATTAGATACTACGAATCAACACATTTCCAAGTTGAACAAGTTTTTGCTTTGGCCTGCACTGTTGGGAATAAAACACATGTTTTACATATAGGTACTATACAGGACTAGACATATCAATGATTCTGATTGAATCATCCTTACCTTTTTGACTGAATCGTTCTTTTTGATTGAATTGTTCTTTTTGATTGAATCATTCTTTTTGATTGAATCATTCTTTTTTATTGTATCATTCTTATTTCACCTGCATTATTTATAAATCGATTCATCTCCTCATTAATTTTCAACGAATCATTGATTGAATCATTCATACAAAGAGAGTAGGATGATTTAATCATCCATGACACAATGAATCACTCTTTTTCTGGAACAGCAGAAGCCCTGCAAACGATAGCCCACCCTCATCATGATGATTGGAACTGAGTCTGCACATTTCAAGATCACTTTCAGGACCTTCATTTGGTCTGATAGCATCCTCATTCAGACTAAAACAGAGTGAGCGTTGTTCATATCCAGCTGCAGTGCAGTCGTGGTTCCAGTGGTACGAGACGGTGAGGGGCTGATATGATTCTCTATTTTGAGGTGAATCATGATAATTTCGATGTTTTAAGTGCATTATAACGGGTGATCACTATGAAATTGGACAAAGTTCAATCATCTACAGAGACGGTGCCTTTTAGTTCACGTTAACAACACTTGGCATGCATGTGCGCTGCACCGTTGTTATCTGGTTCTGATCATTGCACTATCACCTCTGCGCCCAAACGCTTCGCCAGGCGCACGCGCTTTTGCAGCCCCTCCTCCACTCTTCGCAGGACAAATGGATTGTGTTTCCTCACGCAGCTCTTGACACGGGCTCGTAGCATCTGATTGATTAGACGAAGCAGATAAGCCACATTATTACACCTTTTGCTTGATAATGCCTAGTAGTCATCGATGGGCCCAGCTGAGGGACGTATGGGGGTACACCTCACACGCTACTATTTGGACACTTCCGCTTCAATCAGCAGATTCGTTGCGGCGCGAGCCTAATGCGCAGTGGCGTTGTCCCACCTCACTATATACCCTCATCTGGGGTCCTAGGAGGTCAGGAACAGTAGACACGCTTCTTGGGGCACTTTTGGCGATACTATTCGCCGTTGATGTTGTGCTTACGAGGGAAAATCCCAGGTGTAAACTAATGACTCCTCGGGGGATATTGCGATTCACACCAACTGCTTTCGTGAACATATTTTTTGGGGCTTAAATCTCACCTCATTCGCCACAGCATCCATGGTTCTATCCTAAATGACCTGATTTCTCGATATTTCCGTTCATGAGAAAGTGTAATACAACTCTTCGCCCATGACGTTGTCTAGCGCTGTTCGTGCGTTGACAAGCTGTCTTGTCAGTTTCCGGAGCTTGATTCGCGTTCGCTGCTGGCTTTCTGATGGGCTGGGTACTTTTTGCGCTTTCGGTATTTCACACCCCTTTCTTTAATATATTACATATGCATATAAAACTGGCCTAGGGTATGCTTCTTGGTCAGCACGCACTAAAACACCCTACCTTTGCCTTGCATCCGCGAGTTTCCTGCCTCCTGTTTATAGACGCCATTTGTAAGTACCTTCGACCCTGATACATGTTGTTCACATATCATCTGGCTCGCAATATCTAAAAATATTAAAATAATGTGGATCTGAGTATTGAAGTGGCACCAAACGACGTGACACTTCACTTTTGGGTATTAATGGCGTTTCCACATCACAATTTTGAACCAGCTCGCGAACTATTGTTTTGGCATGGTGGACATTTTTGTTAACTGATTGCAAAATAATAGTTTAAACAGCTTCATTTTTTTCTGCACACGTGCTTAACAGTATTAGCTTTACATATGGCAAGTTGCGTAGGTTTCTTTGCATTGTTGCGGAAATTATCCAACATCAAACTTTGTGCAATTTCATAGTGATCACTCGTTAAATGAAATTATACGCGCATGAGGTACCTAACAAATGTGAAATAACAGTCATTTTTATATATAAGGCGGTGGAAAATAAATACTTTACCCAATACCGGACGTGCCCGGATAACGGAAACGGAACTCGGGATCTGATTTCTGGGATCTGGATCCTGGATCCACTGGGATCGTAGATCCACCTTTACAAATAGTCGATGGATCCACTGGGATTATAGATCCGTCTTCAGCAATGATCGACAGATCAGTCGAAATCTGAGATCGGAGGCTCAATTTTTCATTGGGATCCACTGGGATCTCCGTTCTTCTCCTCCTTTTTTAGAGGTGTTGGACTATCTAAAAAAGCTTACATTTTAAACATAACATATAAATTTGACTAGCTCACGCTGATTTTAAGGGACTTCATCAAATGTATTGTTATGCTGTATCCTGATATACCAAAAGCATGACTAACGAAGGTTTTCTTTTAGAACGCAAACATATCGAACACAAACTACACTGATGTGGTTTCAAAGGGCAAGCAACTAGGTACGTTTATCAGGAGTACTTGCTTCACTACTTACCAAGGGAAAATAGCACAAGTCGTGAACTGAGCACTGTGCAAATATTTCCCACATCAAATAAATCGCTAATGAGTTATTGCTAAAATTGCGGTTCAACGGTAAGGATAGGTCACTGATATCGCTGAGCCACACTAGCTGGTACTGTCAGGAAATGACCGAATGAGGCTGACATTTTCGATGGGAAGGTCGTGACATTGACGCTCCTCCATTGACTTACACGACCGTAACAATGTCCTTGATAATGTCGAGCGCCGCTGCTGAGAATGAATGGGCGCTCCTGGCTCAGAAGATGGCAGTTTTCGTGCTGATAACCGATGACAAGCTGCTTGTGAATTTTCCCTCGATGTGCATTCTAGTGGCATTACCATCCGGTTGATGGAACCCGTCGATGCGCATTGCAACCCTGTCGTGTTTGCCTATCACGACCTCTTTTCTCCATGAAATAAATATTATAAACATAGTTTTGCAACGCGCTTTGCGTACCAACTAAGTTATATCTGTTAGGCTTTAAAGCACCTTAAACTACCATCTCAACTACCACCTCAACGTAAGGTTTGAGCTGGGATAACCATTTTGAGTGCTGAGCTCTGAAAATAAGTATGGCATCAGTTAAAACAACCAAAATGGTTTAGCATAGATAACAGTGGTATAGTAATGCAAATATTTGAGTGTAACTTTGACATTTGTCTAAAATAAGTCCTTGTGTATTGGCATTGGGGCTTAGTTATTGATAACGTCGACACTCTTTCACAAATGCTGATAAAAGCACCGCTCTTATAAAAATAATTGATTTATTTTAAAGTAAAATATTGAAAATCATTGCGTACATCGTTTCTAGATAGGCGGCGGCGTATTAAAGGCCCATGCAATAGTTTGTCTTTTAAGCGTTATAACTGTCTGAGCTAAGTTACTGCCATAATTTGGCAGCATTGTTGTCAAACATTTCTGTGTATGACGTCGTCAGCACTAACAATACAACTTGTTTTGTGTTGAGCGCTGTTAGCGAAAAAATTAATGGATATTCGTGTTCAGCTGCATTATCTCCATATTTTGACGTACATTTAACATACATTTGACAAAGTTTAGAAAGGTGGGAATGTACCTTTGAAAAGATATCTAAGCGTTAATAAAATAATTGCGCTATTATACATATAACAGAGGTATATCAATTTACGTTTGACTATCCAAGAAGTATTTAATTGGTGTTTTTTCATAGCTTTGAGTGTTCTCTGCACTTGCAAAATATTTTCCTTTGCAGCATTGAAAATTATAGTTAAATTCAACAGAAAGGAGGATAACCCAACATTCAAATACTTTTTGCTATGTATTACATAGGCACTTCAAAATTCGTGTCTACATGCAGATACAGGCAACTAACGGTAATGTATTACACTCTTATAACATTTTCCCACCACATTTATAACATTTCCCTACGTTTACATGATGAAAATGTCATGTTTTGGTACAAACCCAGCTCAAGCGCCTGAACATTTCTACTGAATGTCCACTAGGAATTGCCACTTGACAACCTCACCGTTACCTGCACCACATTGTCCGCTCTCTAAGGCACCGCCAAGCACCTGACGAAATTCGCCAGCTGATGAAATTCGACCCTGGTGCCAGCAGGCCTCCATAGCGGGCGTTGTGCGACATGTAGGAACTTACAACGCTCACCTTTCAGAGGCGGGTCCGCCCGGTTCGGCGAGGTGTGGGTTCGTCCAGGAGCACGGTCAAGTGGCTGACGAAACTCGACCCCCAAGCAGGCACCGATGAATAGTGCAGCATTGTGGACCAAGCTTGTGTGTAGAGCTCGCATTCCAATGGCGTTGAATCACTGGAATAGCGGACTGTGCATTTAGATAAGTCGTTGATCGTGATCACCGACATGGCTGCGGATTGCGCCCACGATCAAACATAGACTTAAATACTGACAGATGGCTAACCGCGCATATTTTGGAAGTCAACTGTCGTTATAATATGCCCTCATTTATCAGAGTTTCTGCGAAAGGAGCGCCGGGCTTCAGTACGGGTATGGGTGGCTAATTTGGATTAATTCCATCACCTCGGGTCTGGTTTTGACGGCAGCCACACACCAAATGAGAGCGTGGATGCTAATCGAACCGTTTGTCTGGCGATGCTATCCGTTTTCCTGAGCAAAACGAGTTCCCCGTTTTCATAACGTGACTCGGATTGCCTTTCACTGTTCCCGTTTTGACATCGCTATTGTGTAAGGTGCGGCCCGGCTGCTCGCAGTCGTTTTCCTTGTTTCGCCGCTAATCTATGTAATTGTTTAGTCTGCCCACAGGAAACCGCTTCGTCAACCACCTTCGCGGAAACTGCTTGGCTAACCCCTTACGCCGAACCAGCGTCGCGCAGTCGGCTTTCCAGAGAACAGGCGTTGAACAATGACTGCGACACAAGGAACGACCTTCGCGCGACCCGCCCGTGCGACCGACAAATCCACCCGCCTGCGACTGGAGACATACTTAGCATACATGCTGGGCGTCGCTCTCCGACCAGTCTCAGTTGACCTGACCGGCGCGCCCAGTGCCGGGAACCGGTCAGAGGTCACAGGGTCAGGGGTCACAGCAGCCCGGTCAGAGGTCACGGCAGCCAGGACTCTGCGCGCCGGCCTCTTTCAAACGCCGCCGACTGGAGACTGCGCCTGGCTGACCATATTCTTCGACCTCATGTTTGGCCGCGACACGGCCAGATAGCTGCTGGTGCAGTCGAGCCCCCCGCACTGCACCGGTTCTGTGAATCAGGTGGGGAAAGCGATAGTCACCCAGTCAGACATGCCGCGATAATTCATTGTCGGTACCAGATGAAATACACGGAGTGAACTGCTAGGTTAGGAGCCAGGAGGAAGCATGATGAAAGCAATGTTTTGCAGACGTGGTCAAAGTGCTGGGTGCCATGCTGTCATGTTGGTTTGATAATCCTGTTTTTTTAACATAATCAGCGATGTCTTCTAACATCTCTGTCATTCTCTTTTAAGGCAAGGATAAAATCTGTCAAATTGAGCATGTGAAAAACTTTTGCAATGCACATATTTCGCAGAAAAGAACCTGTCCCGACCAGTGATTCAATGAACTGCGGCGGAGGAGTTCAATGAACTGCAACGGAGCAGTTCAATAAACTGCAGCACTATAGCGGATCAGCAAAGCAGGCTGTCGATGCACAGGAAAATCTAACGAGTTTTGAAATTATATCGGGTTTTCTGGAATGTTGCACTCCAAATCAAATCTGCTCAGCATTGTGATTCGCCAGTGGATTTATTGGCTTTATTTAGTGTTTCCTGGTCAGGTCAGCGAGTCCTTCCGCTGCAGCGGGAACTGTGCACTTCCAGTGTGCACCCCACCGTGGCGTCTCGACCGATACTGGTGAGTCCCTGGTCAACATGTCGAGACCTTGTTACTTAATATGTCCTGTCCGGCACCTGCAAGACCACAACATGTCTCCTATTGCGACGAGCTCCGCCAAAAATGCCTCCCAGACAAGGATTGTCTCTTCCCGCCAGACGACCTCACAGCTATGACGTCACGTGGGATCGAAACGTGTCCAGTGTCCACGACCGAAAAACGCGCCGGTCGCTTAGTTCCAGTCTCGACTGCCGAGTTTATGGACGTTTTCTGATATATTGCAGATGGTTTGATACGGACCAGGTGCGGCCGTTCGCTTCCAGCATGATGACGCATGCGATGACGTCATCACGGTAGCCGTGTGTCACATCATGTGGAATGTGGCAGTCTGAGAGGCCGCTTTGTCTCGCCGTTTTCTCGGCTGGATTGTTTTTGTGGAACATACAGGCCTGCAGACTCATAAATGCCTCAGTGAATGCCGTCCCACGCATTGTCGCACGGCGTGTGTTTGTGTCTCCAGTTGTCATGGTAACATCAGCCGGGCGTAACGACGGACGTCGGACCAAACAGACTGCATCCTAGATCTCCGAGTCCGGAATGTGTGCTCAGCCGTTTTTTGCCGCACCGCGACGTTTATGGCGCATCTGGCGCTACATAGTTAGTCAGCGCAGACTCCGCTAACCCTTCTCTCTCTGGCCTCGGGCATTTCCTGTGCCGTACTGAGCAGAACTGCACTATGCGCAGAGCCCACGACAAAGGCCCACTTGTGCGGCAATGACGTCAGGACCCGGTTAATAACGTCATATCGGAGACTATGTTTGGTTAATATGGGAGCTCTGAGAAATGGGGAGAGGGGAGGAGTTAAGAATCTGCAAACGAAGATAGAATGTATCACAGATGATACAGCAATCAGAAGAGAAAGTGAGGAAAGACGGAGTGACATAGTTAGGATACGGGGAACAGTGACGGGGAAAGAGTGAGACGAATAAGAAGGAAAATGAGAGCGAGAGAGAGAGAGAGAGAGGGGGGAGAGAGAGAGAGAGAGAGAGAGAGAGAGAGAGAGAGAGAGTGAGAGAGAGAGAGAGAGAGAGAGAGAGAGAGAGAGAGAGAGAGAGAGAGAGAGAGAGACGCAGGCAATAAGAGACGGTTAAATATCTGTGTCTGTGGATCGTGTTTATTTAGCCATCAGAACCCAGTGGAAATTGGTTTACCGTCACCAAGATTGAGTTTACCATCCACAGAACACCATTCACCTCCGACAAATTACTGGGCGCGCCACGGCAATCATCGTATTGACATCCAACAAATAATCCTCCTCTCCACGGCCGCCTGGACGCACGGCGCGCCGTTCCGAGATAGACCTTGCGTCATTCCTACGGTACAGAGGCACACACGCGGACCTAACCTGGATCCGGGAGCGCCCGGCACTGGTCAGCCAGCCGTATATGCTGAGCAGTGGACACCTCCCGGTAACCTAGCAACGGGCTGCCGCGGCTGGGTAGAGGGGGTGCTCCCGGAAGCCGAGGCTGTCCAGTGCAGCCGTTCGGATAACTCCGGGATAGAGATTACTATTCAGAGGGGTACCTGGTATGGTGTATTAGATGACGCGCAGATACATTGATCGTGCCTGGAGCGCTGAGAGCGGCTAATGGCCTCACGGATTCAATGGTAGACCTTATCCGTAATGAGTTAAATGTAATTTTGTTTGTTCTGATATGTTGAGCGATTTAATGAATTCGAGGTCATCGCATTGCTGGTGGAGTTGAAAGGTAGAAAGTTCTTTTCATTTTACCAACATTATCTCTATATAAACGCAGTGAAAAGTTTGTTCGCAAACTTCGCAAGTTATTTCTTAAACTACATGATCCACTGTCCGATTGCCAAATTATAATTCACCGTTACATTTTGGTGGGTGATCAATGTGGACAGCGTGTGTCCGTTTCAGTACATGCTCAGTCAAATGACATGTTACAGGTCACCGCTATACCGATCGTATACCATTACTTGTTAGGGGAAATGGTGAACGACGGGGAGAATCGAACCAACCTTGTCGAGGTGGAGCAATAACAGACTAGCAGTTCTCTGAACCAGCTATATGGGACAGAGCAATGCTATGCTCGCCTTGTAGCCCAAAAGAGGATGTGATTTCTGTACGTGAGTATGTCATCTCTCAATAATGTTAGCATGATGACATACTCGCTGGACCGCGGGGTTTTCCATGAGTAGGTATACACTTAAAAAGGTCTTGGCGATGCATAGAATACGAATGCAGTATAACTTACCTAAGAGGATGTATGTATTTTACTGTGGCAGGAACTTCTTTCAAGGTGCCTTGCTGTGCGACAAAATGCTCAGAAAAAGGATGTCCTGTCCGTATTTATAAAGGCTCTTTCTGCTAACTTTTGGTATAAGAACCCGTTATTGCTATAAGTAAAAATGAACTTATCATATTTGTTTGATGGGCCGATCACAAAACAATCGTAAATGAAGAACATACCACGAAAACAGGCTAAATATTTTTGAAACGTTTCGAATTTGCTTTATGAAGAACAACACAGTTTTATAACATAAATATCAATTTGTATTCACCATCGACTAACGCAAATAAATGCCTAAGAACAAGACGTTTCGAAAAACAGAATGCCCTCGTCAGTGTAGCATTAAAAATATTATACTGCTAAAAATTTGACTTCTGGACCACTAAAGAAATTAAAAACGCACAAGTGCAGAACGATCACAGAAGCATCAAGTAAACACAATTTATCTTAGTGTATCTGAAGCTGATGTGATCGTTCTTGAAGTGTGTATGTTTACTTTGTTTGTTAGCTCAATAGTGAGTAGCATGTTAACTCAATGCGTCTATAATTTACAAATTTAAATTTATATACTAACAAAGGTTGTCAAAACGTTCATTTCTTCGAATTTACTTGCATTGTCATCGATTGTTAGTAGACTCTTCATGTCTAATACATTCTATTTCGGTATCCATTTAGCGAAGGCCTTAACTGTGGTTCTCGGATGCTTTTACGGATAATGTCTTCTGAGAATTGTTTATTGCAGTATGAGTTCAAAAGTCCCTAAGAATGCAAAACACGTTTTCATCAATTCTTTCGCTTTTACTGTGATGGCGTTGGCAGAAATCTAACCACACACAACATTTCATCGACTCCACATTATATCCAAGCACTTACAGGGACAGACCCTCGCCATTCCCCCATCACGATTTTTGAGCGCCTCGGGCGTGAAGTCACGAACAACGCTCGTGTCGACATTTCCTGACGGCTGGCTATAAAGATCAGCTTCCACGCCGAGCTTTGCCATTAAGCTCACACCTTCGGAAGCTCATTGAATACGTCCTGGGAACTGGGAGCGGGTCACGGATCGCGTCACAGCCAGACAGAGCTGCTGGCGCCGCTGGTCCGTGCCTCGGAGAGCTGATGTAACCCAGCCGTGACGGTAGCACGATGGCTGAGTTTCCCGAACCAGCTCCAGGATGCAAATGTTGATGTGACGCAAAAGTGTGACGCAAAAATCGCTGAAATAAGGCGAAACAATGGAGAGAGGTTTGTTGATGAGCGCTCAGCTGCATAAGATGACGAACAAAGGGTGTTTGCATGGACGTCGGAAGAGCGGGAGGGGACAGAGAACGCTTCACTATTTTTTATTTTATTATCAAGCTTACCTATCGGTGTTGCATGATAATAAAAGACTTAAAAAGGCTTCTTCAATCAACAATCAACATTCAGGAGGGGGTGAGGTTCTTTGGTGTTCGGTTATTGAAGGTGACAAAATATGCGTTCCTCAGTGTTTCTGATAAATCAATGTCTTTTGTGTATTATTTGACAGATAACTAACTCAAAGTTTCACGGACAGTTTCATAAACATTTCCAGCAGATGAATACTGCTTTGCCGTCCATGCATGATGCGTTATTGCCTATCGAGATGTGGAGCAAAGAAAATTATTTTAATACGCTGCTTCATATTTTGGAGGTCGACATGAAACAATAGTACAACAATAACAAACAATAACAATAACAATAACAATACTTATTATCACATTTAGGTATGTTGCATAATTTGTTGCATTATTATACCATAACCATAGATGTTTTCTATCAGATATAAGAGCGCACCATTTCCTATTTTCACACTTCACAAAATATGTCATGCTTTTGCGCTAATGCTTTTGCTTATGCAAAGCAAATAATAAAGCATGCGCTACAGAACAATTGGTGACACCTGAGAACGAGTAAGGCGTTAATCCAGGGGAGGATTAATCTGGCCATGGCCCCAAACGTCTGAAATCAGAGCAAAATCAACACATTTCCCGATTAAAAATATAAATATTTTCCACTAATGCAAGTTGCTTTAAGTCAGATAGATGTATAAGCAAGGGAAATCCGATGAGTTTTAATAAACCAAATAATAATATGGCCCACCCATATTGCTCGTTGGCCTCTCCCGAACCACCCGTCTGGATCTGCCCCTGGAAACAAGCAAAACAGGTCTGAGTCTTATTTGCCAGCTGTCGCTGATGATATCTGAATTATAATCCAGTATTATTTTATCTTGTGGCGTTCTCGCTTCAGTAGTCCATGGAAATGTGATGCATGTGATATTTTCAGTTTGTATATTTATTTTATTTATGTCCATTCTTATGGTCTGCTGTCCCATGGATTCGTAGTACTTCCAGGCCAGTTATGATCTTATAAAACATCGGCATGTGAAGTGATTCTTGATATTTAAGATTGAAATATTGTATTTTTCTTTCAAACCTGAAATACCCGTTTGAATTTTAACGTCTGGTTTCCGAATCCAGTTTCCAGTCGTTCGTTTAAAAAGCTGAGCTTCAGCCTTGAATTTATCCCTCATCAATCAGACGACGGGCGAGGTGATTCCGACAGCAGCCCCCCCCCCCTCCCCTCCCCCCCCCCCCCATCCCCCCCCATCCTGAAGGCAAACTCCAACGGTTCGCCGGTGCGGAGGGCGTGCCCCAGACCGATCACCTTCCTGCGCCCCAGGCAAGATCGCTAGATCTGGTGAGATGTCGCCTGGTGAGGTGAGATGTCACCCGGTGTGGTGAGATGTCGCCCAGTCAGGTGAGATGGCGCTCTGTCTGGTGAGATCCCAGGTCTAGTGAGATGTCATTTAGCCAAGTGAGTTTGCGCTCGGTCAGTTGCAGTGAGGTGCAGTCAGACATTCGTGGGGGGGGGGGGGGGCAGTGTGTTGCGGTCAGACTAGTCAGAGGGGACAGTGTGATGCGGTACACCACACAGCAAGCTCCCAGGACGAGTGTGCACTGCAGTGCGGAGGGAAGCAGAGGGATTCAGAGGTGAACCATCACCAATATCACAGCATTGGTGATGGTGGTGACTGGTGACTGGTGACGATGATGATCTCAATAGACTCGGAGGTTCGGTGATGGACAGAGAGAAGCGAAACGGAGGCTGGCAAGGCAGATCGAGAAAAAAGGTCATCGCAGTGGTATATTTCGTTTTTGAATCCATACAGCATGAGGTCATGAATCCATACGGACTGAAGAAGCTCGTCGTGTTTTGGGTTTGATGGCCACCAGCCAAGCTAATGACCATACACAAACAGTTACGGCAGGAAATGTTCCTAATCTAACCTGATATAACTACTGAGCAGGTGTTAATTTGTGCAGCATTGTGCTAAAACGCGAACTGGAAACTTTTTTAGCGCTGTAGCATGTTTTCATTGATGTCATCTGTGGTGTTGCAGCTGGCGCTGGCACTGGGTTCAGGTAGCAAGATGAAAAATCCACCAAACAGGTTAGGCGGTACCAAGGACAGACATAGAGGCGGTACGGAAACTTGAAAACTGACAAAGCATTAAATTAAAGACATGCGATTATGGAAAGCCCTCGAGCCTTCGTTACTCAGTAGCATTCACTTGGCAAATGTTTTTTGCGCTGTTTTTATGGCATAAATCCAGCGGTTTCCGGAATCACGTCCCTAGCTAAAGTCGATTTCTCTCCGAGTCGACACTAAGGCTGCGTTTTCACCGCATTCTCCGCTGCGGTAATTCCTGGAAGCCCCGGCGGGCATCCGGGCTGCACCTTTTCACCGCAGCTCAATAATGTATCATGTATAGAGCTTATGTCAACTCCTTGCTTCCGCAATCAGTAGACCAACTTTTCTATCGATCTGCGCGCATCTGGGCTGCACTTCTTCACCGCGGCCTAGCAGTGTATTTATATATTGAGCTTCCGTCAACTAATTGCTTCTGCAGTCGTTAGACCGTACTTCTCTATCGATTACCTGGAGTCCCGGCAGGAATTGACGAGCAGAACACTGCCTGAGGCGGTGTCGACTCACCACGAGACAGAACTGGCTGCCGATTTTGACTCGCATCTGCCAGTGACACGGCCTTCATGAGCACTGGGCAGATCCGGAGAGGACACCACAGGGACACAGCCGCTCCCAAACCACCTGAAATCGGCACGAATTCGGCAAACATCCTGACATGATATAACATCTAAGCAACTTTGACTGAACCAACTTAGTTTTAAATCGTTATCGCTGCACCAGCCAGCGAAATCCCGTGAGTTTTCACAACCACGTGACACTCCGGAGCGGGGCCAGCTCAGAACGAGCCCAACCAGTCGTTCTGTGTGCTCTGAGACACGTCCTCTGGGTGGCTGACTCCGCCCCTGCCGGCCGCGTCTACCTCGGGTGTCAGACGTGCCGTCGCAGCGCCGTGCCGAGTCGTGTCGCCCCGCCGGCTTCTCCGAACCGCTGGCCGTCCGCACAGTAGCGGCCGGCCGGCCCGGCGGCTACAGCTGGCGACGGGGGCCGCGTTCGCAGAAACCGGCCCGCACCGCGCGCACCGCACGCTCCACGCCGCCCAAATCGAAGGTGACCCACCCGCCGCCCCGCCCGGCCCGGCCCGGCCCGGCTCGGTCCAGTTCGGTTTGGCTAGGTTCGGCTCGGCTTGGCTCGGCTTGGCTCGGTTCGACTTGGCTCGGTTCGGCTTATTTCGGCTCGGTTCGGCTCGATTCTAACCAGTTCATTTCCCTGGTTCAGTTCAGCTTGGTTCGGTTCGGTTTGGTTTGGTCCGACTCGGTTTGGTTTGGCTTGGTTCGCTTCGGTCTGACCCAATTCATTTTGCTCCAGTTCGGCTCGGCTCGGTCCATCCCAGATAATTTTGGCCCGGTTCGACTCGGTTCGGCTCGGTTCGGCTGGGTTCGGCCCGGTTCGGCCCGGTTCGGCCCGGTTCGGCTCTGTTTAGCTCGGTTCGACTCGGTTCGGCTCGGCTCGGCTCGTCTCGGCTCGTCTCGGTTTGGCTCGGTTCGGCTCGGCTCCTCTCGGTTCGGCTCGGTTCGGCTCGGTTCGGCTCGGTCCGGCTCGGCTCGGCTCGGCTCGGTTCAGCTCGGGCCTCGGGGCCTGTCTGATACGCTGTCGGCCGTCGGGACAGGCGGCGGCCGCTGTCGGGGAGCTGAGCCAGGCCGTGGTTGTGTGCGCAGCTCGGCTCGGAGAGACAGCCGGCGACTAACGAGAGGCCCACCGGCCTGCCGGCCCGGGGCCCACGTCACCTTCACTTCCGACTTTGCTTCATTTCCACTCCCCACCATTATCCACCACCACCACCACCACCATCCTCCACTTCAATCACCACATTCACCACCGCCACCATCACCACCTCCACCACCATCTCCACCACCATCCTGCACCACTCCCATGACCAACCTTCACTTCAACCACCACCTCTACCACCTCCTCCATCATCTACGCCACTATCCAGCTCCACCTCTTCCACCACCTCTACCACCATTTTGCACCATCCCCGCCACCACCTTCACCACCTTCTCCACCATCCCCGCCACCACCCACACCACCATCCCACCACCATCCCGCCACTATCGTCGCTGCAGGGGATGTACCACGAATCCCCCTGCGTCACCATCAGACGCGGATGCGTGGCCGAGGAGTTGCTTCTTTGCATGGAGCCGGAAAACGAGCTGGCATCAGTCGCTGCCGCCTTGGCGATCTGTGACGCAGGTCTCTGCGTGCGGGGAAACCGACTAGCGAGAACAGGCCGGATGGACCGACACCCGCCGGCCGCATCAAAGACGGGTGGCGATCGCGCCTCACTTTGATCCACCGCAGACATGGAATGAGCTCGGATTATGCACTGTGGTGGCTCAGAGGAAAAACAGCGCGGAGGTCAGAGGTCACTGCCCAAGACTGGAGTCAGTGCGAAGAGCGGGAGGATGGAAACACCATGCAAAAGTGTGAATTGATTTTCCATGTTTTAGTTACTGCACAAACAAATGACAAAGACATCGTAGTATGCGAGGGTGTGACGGCAAAGGACGGATATGCGTTCCCGAGCATTTTTGGGTTTAAACGTTGCGCATATGGACGTTGCATAGAAATAATTTATTTTGAAACGTCTCCCTTCCTTCCTAACCACGCTTTGAGAGACTCTCTAGGTATAGTATCAAATATTGGTTTATGGTTGGCTTGATTATCGGGGCTCTTTGGAGCAGAAAAACAAGACTAATTCGATATCCGATACCCATGTCAACATGTTTTTCATCATACCCGTTCGGTCATTATATCATGCCCCAGCTTATATTGCATTCATTATACATTTCATTATAATTGTATTTCCTTGCGTAATGAATGCACGGGTATGAAAAACATGTTGACATAGGAATCAAATCAGTTGTGTTATGTAAGTATAGGCGAAGATAGCCATTCATTCATGCATCTATCCATTCATTAGCTTATCCAATCCATCAATCACCGGTCACCTAAGTCCCACACACGTAACTAGCCCCGACAAATCCCATCATTTGACCCGTTTGTCGCCGCACTATTGCACAGTGCGCCAGCTGTTCATCATTCTCTCGCTAACCCTGCCTCTAAAGTCCAAACCACTGCCAGTTTTTAACCTTCTCCCCCCCCCCCCATCCCTTCCACATCCCTCCCCGGGCCGGTGAACTGGGTGCGTGCAGCTGCGCCATTGCTGCGCGCGCCACAACTGCCGGAACCGCGCCGTCCGCCGGCTTCAGAGAACAGTGCCGCTGCTGCCGGCGGCCTCCGGCGCGGCGGCGCTTCAGCCGCAGCTGATGCGTGCAGCGCGCCGCGTTCGTCGAAAGCCGCCTTTGAGGGGCGCGACGCCGAGGGCGGTGGCCCGGAAGGTCCGTTCGGCACGGTACCGGTGAAATGGGTGCATACGGGCAGCGGCACGGGCGGCACGGGCGGCACGGGCGGCACGGGCCCCGCCCCTCCAGGGCACAGGAGGTCACCGGGCTGCAGTCAGGCGAGCCGGACATTTCCGGCAGGTCACGTCAGTAACCGTCGAGGTCGCCAGCGAGCGGCTCTTGTCACGCAGAAAGCCGCTACCGTTGACTGAGCAAAGGGAAAATGTATTCGCCACCGCCGCCGCTTCTGCTGCTGTTGCTGTTGCTGCTGTTGTTGTTGTTGCTGCTGCTGCTGCTGCTGCTGTTGTTATTGTTGTTCCTGCTGCTGCTGCTGCTGCTGCGGCTGTTATTTCTGCTGCTGCTGCTGCTGCTCCTGCTGCTGCTGCTCCTGCTGCTGCTGCTGCTGTTATTGTTGCTGCTGTTGCTCTTGCAGAAGGTGTGGTGAATGTCGGAGGACAACACTGGTAGCCAGCCGGTTGCTCCATTATATTTAGCGAAAATCCAAGGCGTGCAGATTGAAAGACTGAAAAATTGAACTTATTAAAAGCCAACGCACGGCTGTCAATGTCCATTCGATTACGTTTATCCAGGAACGTATTTATAGGGTATTATTATGTAATGTCCAGCGGACCGCTGGTCACTAGGCTATACCTACTTGGTAACCAGCAGGTAATGTACCAATAGTTGCATCTATCATGTAGAGCGACTTCGTATAATACACTGCTGTCAGACTTGTCGCATTTTGTCGCCATTCGAGGTGAAGTTGATGGTGCCCTGGGACCTAAGAGCTTCTTTGTGCTGTTGATGGCAGTCGACGATCGGTATCCCATATGAGGCTGATTGAAACGTCAAATGGTGACGCTCGTGTGTTTCCATGAATGGTCGTCAGATAGGTATATATATAATGTATATAGGTATAATAGGTTGTAGGTAATGGGTATGTAGTACACTAGCAAGAGAAGTGGTTGAACCAAGGGGAGAGAGAAAGTGAGATTTACGGTATCGCAGTGTCGCTCAGAAGCTCCATGCACTCGACCATACTTCTTACACTATGCAAACGTTCGGGTATGCTACTTTCAATTTGCATTGTCATGGAAAATATATATTATGCATTCTGGCTCAGCCATGTGTCCTGGATAATGGTTGTATTATGTTTTGAAGCACCAATGCCACATGTTGTGAGTCTTCATGTGTGGTGTTCTAATCGCTTTCAGGAAGTTTCGTTGACAGCCGCAATACGTGCTAAAACACCTTTTAGCCACATTCAAGTGATTTATATGGCTATTCCGTGCATAATGTAATTCACTCCCGTACTGCTGTCTGACTGGTGCAACGAGCCATGAAGCGGCAATGATGCCGTGATGCCGCAATCTGAGCTTTCGCCGGGTTTGGCCGCAGTTGGAGCGCGCCGGTCCGGCCGCGGCAGGCTGTTGCCGCGCCGGATTGGCCGCCGGTCTGTCGGCCGCCGCGCCGGGCAGCCCTCCCAGGGAACCGCTCAATGGCCCGACGACATGCGAGCCGGCAATAAAGCCGCACTCATGGCTGCAGATTATAGAAATAGAAACGAACAAACGCGGTTCTCACATGTCGCGCTCGGCGCTCGGCGGCGCCGGCGGCGGCGACTGTGGCGCGGCTCGGCAGCGGCGCGGCGAGGTCTGGCGCGTTGTGGCGCGCTGTGGCGAGGGCTGGCACGGTTCGGAGCAGTTCGGAGAGGTCTAGCGAGGTTCGGCCAGGCGCAGCGAGGCCTGGCGAGCTCTGAAGCGTTTTGGCGAAATCTTGCGCGGTGCGAGGCATACTATTGCAGCGACAGAGGAAGCATGCTTGGCGGGCTGGGGCCGGAGATGTTATCTGCAGAGCTGTGATAGTATGACACTGGCACCAGCGTGAATGGCTTGAGGAGGGACGGTGGAGATTGGAGGATGATAGCCGATACTATCCGGGCATTGTGTTTGTGCAGGGGGCTGAACTGTGCGGGGGAGGTTAAAGGTCAGTGCAGAGTGGTGCAAACTGCAGTGGAGAGGTCAGAATGGATCACTGGCGAGCCTTGCAACGGGTCACCGGGAGTGCGAGGCTCCTACGGCAACAATCCAAGGCAATTTATAGTCAGATATAAACAGTAAGGAGAGCTTAAAGCATGTCGTTAAAGTACAAATATCACCTTCACTTTACAAGAAACGAATCAGCGAATATGTAGAGTCCAGATGAAAGTTGGCAGTTCCAAGCGTTCGGGAACGGTCCAACTTACATGAGTAGCCCTCCGGAAACGCCCCGGACAAAGCCGAATTCCGACAGCGCGTTATGCATGGCCGTTACTCGGACGTTAATTTTATCGCCGCTCCATCCGAACCTGAGCGCGAGCGGCGCGTCCTCGCCTCGGCCTCATGAGCGTCGGGCGGTCTCGCGGCGTTCCCAACGTCCGCGCTGCGCCACGTCCGCCGCCGCCGCGCCGCGCGCCGCCGGCGATGCGCCGAGCCATCGCGACCCCGCGGAACCGCCGGTCGGCACGCGAGGCTGCAGCCGTGGCCGCCGCGCCGGCCGGCAGTGCACCCCTCACACCGGAGGTATGCCGGCCGGCGGCAGGTCAGCCCATGTCAGCGGCGGCGCAGAGGATGTGCTCACCTGTCAGTAAGGCCTAGTTGAGGTGTTGGCCTATCAATAACGGCTTAGTTCAGGTGTTTCCGTGTGAGTGATGTTAGAGTTGAGATCTTGATCTGTCAGCAACGTCATAGTTGAGGTGTTGACGTGTCAGTAACGTTAGAGAATATGGTTAATAGGTTGACCTATCAGCAACGTCATAGTTGATCTGGTGACCTGTCCATGGCGTCAGAGTTGACGTTTTGACCTGTGAATAACGTCATAGATCATAGTTGTTGCGTTGACGTGTCAATAACGCCATAGATATTGTGTATATTTTGATCGTATTAATTTCAACCAAGTATTGAAGGTCAAATGACGGGCTTCTCCAATCGACTAGAATAATTATATGATTCACCCATCTCAATAGTTTGTCTCGTTACATGAAGATTCCTGGATTCAATATGTAGCGGCATCTTTTGCAACCTCAATAGTGGAGAAGGATATTGACCCTCATTTTCAAGGTCAAAGGAGTTCAAGAGCTCAAGAAGATCAAGATGACCCGTAGTTATGTGCAATCGAAAAATAATGGTCTCATCCGGGTCAAGCCGCCAGATCAGACGCCTCCCAAATCTGCTGAAAAATCGGTGATAAAAACTCGAAAATTTCGCGCCACAAAACCGTAATATAAGCTGCAAGATGTTTTCCAATTGCATAGATATCCAAAATGTAAATACGAATTCTGATAGGCCTACACAAAGTTAACAATTTCAAGCCGCTTTGCAGCGTCATAGCGACAGCCATCCTGATCAGGGGCGGCGCTGGGCCCCTGGGACTAGGTAGGCAAGGCAGTGCTAATAAAAGAAACCATCGATAATCTGATAATGCCTCATATCTTCATATTTACAATACTTAATAATATAGACGACGTATTGTAATGCATCG
>JARBER010177800.1:0-15629 GCA_030265075.1 Balanus glandula
GGCCAGCACAGGCTGACTGGCACAGGCACCACACAGTCAGCACAGGCTGACTGGCACAGGCCACACGGCCAGCACAGACTGACTGGCACAGGCTACACGGCCGGCACAGACTGACTGGCACATACCACACAGCCAGCACAGGCTGACTGGCACAGGCCACACGGCCAGCACAGACTGACTGGCACAGGCCACACGGCCAGCACAGACTGACTGGGCACAGGCCACACGGCCAGCACAGACTGACTGGCACAGGCCACACGGCCAGTACAGACTGACTGGCACATGCCACACAGCCAGCACAGGCTGACTGGCACAGGCCACACGGCCAGCACAGGCTGACTGGCACGGGCCACACAGCCAACACAGACTGACTGGCACAGGCCACACGGCCAGCACAGGCTGACTGGCACAGGCACCACACAGTCAGCACAGGCTGACTGGCACAGGCCACACGGCCAGCACAGGCTGAGCTGACACACAAACGAGCAGAGGCAGATCACTGGCTGGCATTGGCCGATACAGACTGACATCGGCCGATCCAGGCTGACAAACTGAAACACATGCAACACAGGGGACCACAATACAGACCGATATGTGGCTGATATGTTATGGCGTACACAGTGACAGGTAGGTTTATATCTCCTCAATGTGTCTGATATGTGTCTGATTCAGGCCGTCACAGACCAATAGTTGGCCGATGTATGATGTAAAAGACACACATATATATTGTTCTATATGGAAAGGCTAGATGTGTCATGTACATAGATTCCACAAATTGGGTCATATTCTGGGCAATGTGCGTTTGTCCATGAGACCGGCCATGTCGGCTGTCTATATCTCGCTAACCCCAAACTTACTGCGATTGGAGACCGACAATGTATGGACGTCTGCGCTCTTGCCTGGCAATGCAACTGTCGCTTGGTATCTCAACAATAAGTTAACCACAGCTCAACACGGTATCGCAAAAATTAAATGTCTGATGTTGGTAGAGTCCGTCGTTGTTTCGAAGTATATTCGAAGTATTTAGTATATTTCGAAGTATGTTCCTTCCTCCACCTTGCATTACTTGTAACCCGACCGTGTCGGTGTTCGCCCCTGTCCTCAGGAGCACCCACCTCAGCTCGGCTACGAAGAGATCATGGCCATCCGCAACAACGTCAAGACCACCTCCAACGTGGAGGTGGACAACGAGCTGATCCGCGACACGTGGCGGCCCGTCTACCGGCGCTTCTTCCTGCGCAAGGCGCTGGCCCGCGCCTTCGACTGTCGCAAGGCGTTCTGGCTGTACCACCAGTCGGTCTCGGAGCAGGAGTGCGACTGTAACGACGTGGTGCTGTTCTGGCGCATCCAGCAGATGATGCGAGCCACGGCCAACACCCTGCGACAGCAGATCATCAACCGCGAGGCGCGCCGGCTCGAGAAACGCGTCAAGGAGGTGGGTGCGGGCTGCGGGGCGGCAGGAGGGTACCGGCCCGTCGACTCCGGCGGGAGGTGGGTGTGGTCTGAAGTTAGCAATATAATATAATATAAAAACCTGAAGTTAGCAATATAATAATGACTTGTGTTGCGTTCATGAGGGAGATCAAAAACTATGATTAACTGCAACTATCTAGGGAGTCCCAGGTAATATATCTTAAGTCATCAATTGGAACCAATCGGACTTGCTGCCCTCATGGATTTCGATGTGTGCAACCATTTTTTCGTATAATATATTCTTCAAAAGTTTCCGTTCATTTTGCATTGCTAGACGACAGCTAGAATCGGCCAGTGCAGTGCAGCCAATTTGCAGAGATAACGCAGTCGCTACGTTATACACTTCATAACCCAACTTCCCTTGAACGTTCCATTCATATCAGTGTGTAACGGAGTTTGTGTGCGCGTGTGACAGGTGCTGGAGGACTGGAGTCTGGACGAGGAGAAGAAGCGATCTCTGCTGACCGGCCGGCGCGTCTCGCTGGCTGAGGAGCTGAAGCGGGTCCGGCAGGTCCAGGAGCGGCTGGAGGAGTTCATCAACGCGCTGCAGAGCGAGAAGTGAACAGCCGCAGCCGACACCTAGAACAGAACAGAAATGCAGCGCCGTGAGGAGCCGCGGACGTGACGTGACGCGACCGAGGCGAGCCAGCGCCACCGCCGCCACCCGGTCCGGCCGTGCGCGGATACTGCGAAGTCGCAGCTCTTCAGTTACTAGCGGGCAATGGCCTCATGTCGCCCTGAGCTCTGATGCAGTGATCATGAGAACGGGGCGTGCTCGCTGACGGGAGCGCCATCTGAGAGGGGCGACTCGGCCCGACTCGCGGTGATGCGTGGCCGGTGACTCGGCCGGCCGCTCGGGCCGGTCGGGCCGGTCGGGCCGCTCGGGGAGCGGCGTCCCGGGGCTGCGATGCTGGTCGGTGGCGGCGTCTCAGCTGCTCAGCTCGGGTGTCCCCGCCTGACCGGGGTAGGGGCACACCGCGCGGGGCTGTCTAGTCGAGTGATGCGGCGTGAGGTGTGTATCACCCGGGTGACGGGGGTGGGCAGCCCTACCCCGACTGGCGGGGTGGTGTGCTGGCCGCCGGCCGGGCTACGACCGGCTGTCACGCTGCTGGCCGCCGGTGTGACCCCAGCGAGAAACGCCGCTTCATTCAACCCGCGTCTGAGTTGTGGTCTCTCAGCACGATAGTGACTCGAAGTCGCGGCGGTACTACAGGGGTGCTAGGTCGCTACGGTACTACAGGAGTATGCCGACGTGTCAACTCAATCTGACATTTCGACCGAGAATGTGATGCGACGCATGTCGTCTGAGGATGTGTGATTAGTACCATCAGGTGATAATGATTTGGTGATGCGTGAGCCAGTGACTGCCGCCGTTTTTATTGTTTTGTTACTGAACGTCGGCGGAGTGCGGCTAGCCGTTTGGAGCTGTGTGTGAGTGAGTGAGTGTGCCGTCACCTGTGGTTGGTGTTCACAGGCTTTGCTGAGCTGTGGTCGCATGCCACTCTATTTGTTCCAGTCAATACAGTATGTGATCGTGGTGAATATTTCAGCTGAGTTGGTGCCCTTTGTTTGGGTTATGGTCAACATATCAAAGCAAATGTATCCTTTTGGTAACTTAACAGTACTGGTGCCAAAAGATACACACAATGCGCATGCACTCGTTTGCTCTCGTTACACGCCACAGACCCTGTTCCCCGCGTGTAAAGAGCACATGCGCAAGCTGTGGCAAGGTGCATTGGACGAGATGGCTTCCAAGCTGAAGGAGCTTAAGCCGCAGCTTTCCAATTGGCACTCCGCCTGTCGAAAGTCGAGTGGAAGGAGATTCGATATGTCCACTTCGCATCGGTCATACATACGCGACCCACAAATACCTGCTGTGCGGAGAGGAGCGGCCGCGTTGCTCTCGATGTGGAGAGACGCGGTCGGTCCGTCACGTGCTGTTATCCTGCCGACATCTGCGGACTGAACGGGTGAGGTTCTTTGTTCTTTGACTCCAGCTGCCGCAGTTGCGATGATTTGCTGAGCGATGAGTCGTGCCATATCTCTGACGTTCTTCATTTGCTTGCGTGCATCAGATTTCATGTGATTTTATCTGGTTCATAGTTTTTGTTTTGTCTCCCGTCCTGCCTTGTGTTTTCAGTTTGTAAGTTCCATCTCCCAGTCCCAATGCCAGTCATTTGTGCACGGTGTTTCTTCCCTTTTTATTCATGCATATACTGCTTATGATCGTCGCGATCGTTTTGATTTAGAAAACGTTTAACTAGAGGTTATGGGCGCCACATAGCATAGTAGCTGCGGCGCTATTAAACTCAAATCATCATCTGGTTGTATTCCAATAATCAGCGGCAAAACAATACGCACGGAGAACGTATGAAGAATGAACTCAGTTGGGTAGTTACAGCCAGTCAATTCCTTCATAAATTCACTTCCAATCCTACAAGGTAATGTAGGTAACGTATCCACATTACCTACAAAGTAATGTATTGACATTAGCAACAGTAATCATGCTCACTTTGTATGGCACAGCAAAGTCATACTTAACAGACAAATTTGATGACATTCGTGTCGTCCGTTACGACATCACATACGGCGACACATGAAACACACGGTTCCGCTGCACGCTCACAGCCATGCTACGTCTCAGGTAATCAATCCACTGAGCGGTCTCTACGTCCGATGCTCCTGAGTGGGGAGTCGGAACACACAGAGGCCGGCCAGCACTCGCCAGGACCGACAGAACGCGTCGCACAGTAACGTGTTATAGTGCATCACTGTGACACACTTCAGTGTCACCCAGCCGATGCCCGACCGGCTGGACACCATGGTCTGATACATCGGCACCACCGGGAGCTGCCGGTCTGACACGTGTGTCACAGTGGCAGGTGTCACTGAAGCTACTGACCTGACACACGTATCGCGACGTCACCTGTAACCGGCTACCAGGTTCGTGTCACTGCGGTGGTCTGACACACGTGTCACGAGAGCTGGTCTGACAGGTGTCACTGCGTCACTGCGGCTGGTCTGACACAGGTGTCGCTGCAGCTCGCTTGACACAGGTGTCACTGCGACTGGTCTGACACAGGTTCACTGCGGTGGTCTGACAGTTGACACAGGTGTCACTGCGTCACTGCGGCTGGTCTGACACAGGTGTCACTGCGGTGGTCTGACAGTTGACACAGGTGTCACTGCGTCACCGCGGCTGGTCTGACCCGCGTCACGCACCCCGGCGCCTTGGTGCTCCGATACGTGTCAGGTGTCGCTGCGGGCCGGCACCTCTCCGTCCTGGGTGGCGGCCACGGCCAGCCGGTCCGCCTCCGTGTTACCTGTGTTGTCCGAGTGGCCGCGCACGTAGTTCTGAAACGCACGACACGCAGTCGCTGTTACACGAGGAATACGAGAAAACAGGAAAGCTGACTGGACAGATGGCCTATTCTGACATCGTACTGGATAACTTGGACAGTGGACAGAGCCTACCCCATACCGGGATTCCCAACACAAGGCATTCCACAGCCCACTCCGACACGGGAACTCCCAGTCCCAGCACACTGTACCCGCCGATTATCACACCCGCACAGCTGCGGCGCGGACCCGCCGCCTCCCCCCCCCCCCCCGCAGTGCCCCGCCGCTCACCCATCTGACGGTGGCCCCGTCCATGGCGCGCGCCAGCTCCTCCAACTGCGGCCGGTTCTTTACAGCGCCGCCGCCGGCGCGCACCCAGCCGTTGCGCCGCCACACGCGCAGCCAGCGCGTGGCACAGTCGATCACGAACTGCGAGTCGGTGTGCACGAGCACGCGCGAGAAGCCGGCGTCGCGCGCCAGCCGCACGGCGCGGCCGGCAGCCTGCAGTTCGGCGCTGTTGTTGGTGGCGGGCGGCGCGGCCGGCGCCGACACGTTCAGACGGTGGCCGGGGCCGAACCAGACGCCGAGGCCGGCCCGCGCGCCGCTGCGACCGTTCCGGCGACACGCGCCGTCCGTCCACACGTGCACGTAGCGCTTCTGATCGGTGATGAACGGGGTGTCGGACGGGGGAGCGGGGGAGGCGGGACTCGCGGCGGAGGGGGACGCAGGAGGGGGCTGGGGGTCGGAGGTGCCCTGACCGCCGCTGGAGCCAGAGGAGGGCCGCGATGTCGGCAGCGTGGTCTGAGGGACTCGGAGGAGAATCGGTGCCGGAGTCTGTCCGGTCAGCGAGCTGAGCTGGCGACAACACCGACTGGCTCCCCTGAGTCCTCGCAGAGGCAGCAGTGCACAGAGCTGCAGCGAAACAGGTGCAGTGAAGGCTATCCGTGACATGCTGATGGTCTGGTGAGGTGGAGGCAGCATCACATCAGCGTCCACCAGCAGCACTCAGATCTCAGCAGTCAGTTCAGCTGTAACCAAACAAGGATGACAATGTATTGTAATGGGCTGGTATTGCTAAATACAAATTTGAAAGTAATGCACTCATTTGATGGGTACTCGTCATTCCAGCAAGCTTGGCTAGCTTGCTAGCAGTTGGGATGAACCCTTCATAAATAGTTTGAACTTTGATTTAGTGACAATAGCTGGTATAAGCTACAAGCAATCACAGCCAATGGTAAAAATGGCACCAATATCTGGGGACCTGAATCAGTCTGAATGCCTAACCTCATCATTTTCAGTTGGAATCACAGCATGGAAATACATAAAATAGAGCTCTTCAACTTTGGATTTGTATATATTGTGAGCAGTCCCAAAAACATGGTCTTTTTAACATGACCGTTGAGTAGGACTCAGACCCAATAATGACCATTGATCAGTAGCAGGCATGTACCTATGTTGCAAAAAGAAATCAAATTTGCTTAAACATTAAAACACATTAAATTTATGAATATGAATCTGACCACTGTCAGGGAAGTCTAGATCCTTCTCTATTTTTTGGTTTGCCCAAGCTGTCTTGTGCTGAAAGGCTCAATAAATAAAGCACACAGTAAGCTGATGATTCAAAATTAGAGAACTGGCAAGCAGCCATATTAAATAATTGGAGAAGATTGGGCCAAACATGCCTGAATGATCCCACCACTTTTTAAAAGTAAAATTTCACACACATTTTCTATAAGCATCTGGATTTAAGAACTGAGCAGGAAAAATTGATCATTAATCATATGCATTCTCTATGAGTTCCTCGCTTATTGTGTGAAATTTTGATATGCATCAGTATTGTTTGTTTGTTTAAAGAGTGGTCATAAAGGTACTCTGATTTTGGAGTTAATATGCATGCATGTCTAATGTCTATGACAGGCTCTGACATCACCAGATCTATCTTTGGAGCATTCAATTGTTTGGCATTTCCTAACATGTCTCCAACTTCCAAGTGATTTTGGCATGAGGATCTCCTTGTGTAGGCTTTGCAGGGTCACCAACTCACCATCTGTCACCAGTCACTGGACCAGTGGCCACTGGCCAGTGAAGTGGAGGTAACTGGGACAGTGTGTTTGCCTAAGCTGTCTGCTGATAAGATTGGTGAAGATGGGATTTAGTATAGTGGCCAGGCCAAATTTAGAGGCCTGTTCATACTTCATGGCCACCTGCAGTTCAGCAGTCGGCAGCTGGATGGGGAAGATAAAAGTGGGGATGGGCAAAAGGAGTCACATGGCATCACACCAACTGTGGTTCACTGTAGTTTTGGCAGTTGGCACAGATCAGCTCCTACACAAGTGAAAAACTGAATGTAAATTGACATGTTGCACCACTCAGTGTTCAAGCCACACCTGCTGTGGTGACACATGAGGAAAGGGACTGGGCGAGTGGGCTAGAGCCTGCGGTTGTCTGCTGAACCAGAGGTTGCCATGTACCGGCTTCATATATTAAGGGGGAATGAAGGGGTGTCATTATCTGCTTTATCAAAACTGATGGGATATAAGCATTTGGGTCTAAAACATGAGAATTCGGGCATAATTTTAATCTGGTCTGGTTTAAAAGGACACTCCACGTTTCTTGATTCATAATCTTCCATCTGGCAATATCAAATAAATTAGACATTGTTGCCCCCAACAACTCTTAGAAAGTCTGTATAAATATTAAATACACTTACGTCCTCTCTCATTCTGACTCGGCGTCACCGCACAGAAAAGTAAACAAATGCTGCGTGAAGATCATCGCACTAGCGCTGAATATGTCTGCGTAGATTGCTACCATATCAACAGCTGATGTTAGGGAGGGTTGCATTCCCCAAATAATAAACTTTCTTCATATCGTATTTCCCACTAAATCAAAATTTCGTTTTTTTCGTATTCCCTATCTGTAGCTTTATTTATTACACTATTTCCACAACGGTTGTAGGTTGTAGGTTGTTGATTCCGATTTTTGAATGTATTTTATTGAATGATGGTTGCGTCCTATAGTCGGTGACGGTGTGCGGTCGACTGAGTGGGCCAGCCGTGGTGCCTTATTTTGGTTTTAAAATGGCTGCAAAGATGTGCAAGGTCAAAGTCTAGTGTCCACATGACTTTCACGATTTCAGGTCATGACCTTCCAGGTAAAATATTAGGTCAAACGAAGGGGATCGCCCTGGAGCCTAAAGTTACACACCGATTTGATTGTAAAATGACTACAAAGATTCGCAAGGTCAAAATCTAGCGTCTGCATGACTTTCACGATTTTAGGTCATGACCTTCCAGGTCAAATATCAGGTCAAACGAAGGAAATCGCTTTGGAGCCTGAATTTACCGACCGATTTAATTTAAAATGGCTACTACAATTCCAAAAGTCAAAATCTAGCGTCCCCATGAATTTTACGATTTCAGGTCATGACCTTCCAGGTTAAATATCAGGTCAAACGTAGGGGATCGCTATGGAGCCTTAATTTACCGGCCGAGTTGATTTTAAAATGTATGCACATATTTGGAAGGTCAAAATCTAGCGACCACGTGACTTTCACGATTTCAGGTCATGACCTTCCAGGTCAAATATCAGGTCAAACGGAAGGGTTCGCCCTGGAGCTTGAGGTCATCGACTGATTTGATTTTAAAATGGTTATAAAAATTATCAAAGTCAAAATCTAGCGTCCGCATGACTTTCACGATACCTATCAGGTCATAACCTTCCAGGCCAAATATCTGGTCAAACGTAGGGAATCGCTCTGGAGCCTAAAAATGCCGACCGATTTGATTTTGAAATAGCTACAACGATTCAGAAGGTCAAAATCTAGCGTCTGCATGACTTTCACGATTTCGAATGGAAAGGTCATGACCTTCTAGGTGAGCTATCAGGTCAAACTAGGGGGATCACTCTGAAGCCAAAAGTTACCGACCATTTCGATTTTAAAATGGCTACAACGATTCAGAAGGTCAAAATATAACGTCCAAATGACTTTCACGATTTCAAGTCATCACCTGATATTCAACCTGAAAGGTCATGACCTATAATTCTCAAAGTTATGCCGACGCTAGATTTTGATCTTCTGAGCCTATGTAGCCATTTTAAAATCCAATCGGTCGGTAACTTCAGGCTTGAGAGCTATCCCATTCGTTTGACTTGATATTTGACCTGGCATGTCATGACCTGAAATCGTGATGGTCATGGGACGCTAGATTTTGACCTTTTGAATCGTTGTAGTGATTTTAAAAATAAAATCGGTCGGTAGCTTTAGGCTCCAGAGCGATCCCTTTCGTTTGCCCTGATATATAACTTAGAAGGTCATTACCTGAAATTTGGAGTCATGTGGACGCTAGATTTTGACCTTGCGAATCTTAACAGCAATTTTAAAAACAAATAGGTCGATAGTCTTAGGCTCCAGAGGGAACCCTCTTGTTTGATTAGATATTTGACCTGGAAGGTCATGACCTGAAATCGTGAAAGCATGGATAACAGTAAACGCAGAACGCGCAGACGCAGAACATAGATAACAGTAGACGCAGTAGTCGCAGACGCATAGATAACAGTAGACGCAGTAGAGGAACGCAGAGAAGACCAGCGTGCTGCCTGCAGTGAGGCAAATTTAACGGTGTCTACTTTGTATGTATCAGGTCAATTGGTGATCTTCCAGGTCACCTAAGTGACCTCAAATTGACGATGTCTCAAAATAGCAGCTTTACTCAGCCGTTCGTCGCTGCCAAAGCAATGAGTATAAAACGATTCTTTTTTTTCTGTCAAAATGCTCACCGTTGTATCAGCTATCTGGTGATATATCGTCTTTTTGGTTTGTTCCGGTAAATGACCTCCTAGGTCAAGGATATCGTCCGAAATGTTGATATTTTCCATGCATTTTGCATTACAGCACATACACAAAGCGCTTTATAACTTCCGAACGGAGAGAGAGATAAAGAGACGCCGTATACTGGAATATGTTTTCAGTTATAACGGGAATCCTCATCATTTTTATGGATCTGAGTCAACTTGTTAGCTTCGGGGTCACATAAATGGCCCTAAGTGTAGAAAACAGATATAAAACAGTAATTTTGCACTGTCAGAAACATACAAATTTAGAGCCCGATGAATGTAAAAACAAATACTGTTTTCTAGATCAATTTTGCTTCCAAATTCCTTAAAAGCTATTAATTTGTTCGTACCTGTTCAAAAAAGTAAAAAGGGTGATTTGAAAAACTGACGTCACTGTTTTTGTGTACATAAATAGCAATCAGTCAGTCAAAAATGAAGATATCGCTTTGAAATTTTGTACAGTTATTGTTCTCACATAGTGTTCTCATATTGATTCCGGTTTTTAAAAACTTCGAAAATTTTGAGTTTTAATAAGGGCTTTAAAAAAATTAGTTTTTTCAATTTTGGGGGTCAAAATTCAAAAATTTGAGACTCCGAGATTAATATCTTATAACAACTGTCATTAACATTCTTTTAGAGTTTACGGTTTGCATTTTGATGAATAACTTGATTTTATGCGATTTTACAAACATTTATCATTTTTCGCCGAAAATGGCAAAACATCGTCATTAAAATGTCTTTTTTTCTACAACTTTCCGACCGATTTCAATACAATTTAGTCAGACGACGTATAATTGTTGTAAACACAGGTAGCCGAAATTTGAGATGGATGTGCTAATTAGGTAAAAAGTTATGCAAGAAAAACCTCCGGGTGGACGTTTTAGGACCCCCGGAGGGCGAGTGTTAATTGTCTTCGCGCCCAGCAAAACTAAACTTTTACAGTCAAAAATGGAAAAAGTCGCGCCTCGTTGCGGCATTACAAAATTTCACAATTGACTATACTAAGTTGGAAAATGGTTGCTTGAATGCCATTCATTGTTTTTCAGAGGCTCTCGTTGACGGTAATTTTTGCCCCCAAGTGCTAACTTTATTTTCCTTATAAGCAAATAAAACATAAGCTATCATTTTTTAAGCGCGCTACGTGTTTAGCTAGTCAATTCAGCAGAGTTCTGAAAAAGCGACACGAAAGCAAAGACGGGAACATCATTCCACGAAACTTACACCAGCGCAGTGAAGCCAAGCTTGCGGATATTAGTGGGATTACTAATATTAGTGGGAACCTAAGCCAGGGTCATTTCCCTAAGCCATCTCCCCCCTCCCCCAGGCTCCTCCGGATCACACAGACTATTTAGTATTTATGCTCGATAAGTCGTTCTGCCTCTTAGCTGCTTTCAAACAATTTGCAAAGTTATCAGTTTTTTACGGTTCGGTATACCTACCTTTATGTATACAAATAGCAATTATATATGGACTATTGAGCGTCGACTTCCACCGGTCATCGTGATTTAGGTACTACCCTAGGCCTAATCCGATTAAAAACTACATTTATTTCATATATTCACACCGATATGTGCATTATGCTCCATGAACAAGTGTGATCTAAGGATCGGCTTCAATATCATCAATATGGCAATATGGTATGGTTTAAATTACATTTTGTTTTTACATGACCTAAATTACAAAAACATCATGCCGCTTCGCGGCGTGACATCAATATTTAACAGTGAAATCAACAATGTTTATCGCCGATCATGTGTGGAGGGTCCACCCCGGCAGCCCCTGCCGTCGCCGGGTAATCTTTAAGTTGTCCCAACGCCGCTGGGATTATTTTTTTTAGACTTATATAAGTCCTTATTTTATTTGGAAAAAATCCAAGCATATAAGTTCATATTTCGTTCGACTTTATGTGGAAATAATATGGGTAAAATGCGCTAAGGTGTCTTTTGTAATTTCGCAGGTGTTGCTAGTCGGGCAGGCCGGACGACTTGCCATATTTGTCTTGGTTAACATTAACTTCGGTCTAAAGCAGGCATCAGTTCCGCATGCAAAACGCTGTAGTCGGGCCGTCGGCACTCATGAGTCACGACTCGAGGAACGCTACTGTACTCGAGAGTGGCGCCTCCAGTAGAGCCATTCATGGGATATATTTTCAGCCCCCATCCCATTCCGTCCAACCCAGCCAGATCCAAATCCATTCCATTCCATATTCATATTTGATTGGGCTCCCATGTCCATCCATTTTCATCAAATATATCGTATTTAACTGTTTTCAGTGCTAAAAATGATGTAGTCTGTCTCATTCAAATCCAAATATATTCCATTCCATAAATTCCCCAAAAGTTTTTCCCATTTCCATCCATTTCCATTCCATTTCCATATCCGTATGAAATTTCCATTCCATGAAGGGCTCTAGCCTCCAGTATCCAGACGCCCAGGAGATGCGCCCTTTATAGCAATTCCCTCTCCTTCTGAATGACCATGAAGTAAGCGATGGATTCAGATTATGTTTCAGTGTCGATTAGGAATTCTCTTCAAAATGAAATGTGGTTCAAAATGTGGTAAGTGGGGAAGTTCATCGGCATTGAATTGAATAACATTTTTAAGGCGGAAACACTGCAGCTCTCGCGCTCAAATCGGGTCTCGCACCTCCCATTTAAATACATTTTCGGAGGGCAATACTTTTTCGGCGGGCAAATCGCTCCAAACTCACGCCGGAATCGCGAGCAAACCCACTCCAGACTCGCGTGGTAATCGTTGGTTTTGCGTCGAGGAACCGATTTGCCAGTGGAAGAGTACACTCTTTTTCAACTTTTCGGCACGATACCTGCGGCTCATCCGCAAAATGGCATCAGCTGGCGTCGATCTTGAGTTCGAGTTAAGAGACGCGATTTGAACGCGAGAGTGCTGTGTTTCAGTCTTTAGCCTCTTATACTCCAAAAAGCTCAAGGTTCACCACCTATTTGTATTAGTTTTAGGCGAAACCGTAAAATGTGACGACGCTTCGCAACCCTGAATACAAATTACCTTATCTATCACATACAACTAAACACAAATGTTGCAAATTATATTACATGCATAGTGCATGCTCGAAAACATGCATACATTTAAGCATTCACAATGGGAGTATATTTTTTTTCTTTCAGCTAACCCTCACTCAGTCTTTTGTCGAAGCCCTGGCACAAACATATTAAAGCTGGGACATCCTTGGGACATTTTTGGGCAGGCTGTGAAACATGTGAGTAGAGACTGTTTTCCGTGATATGACAGCAGCAATATAATTTGAGGCAAAACCAAACATTTTTGCAGAGCAAACATTAAAAAATGTATACTTAATACTTAATAAAGTGAAATGCACTTCAGAAATTATAAAAAAATGTTGAATATGTATTTGATAGTATATGCCTGATGATCATACTGAGCAGGAGTTTAAAATATGGTGCATAATGTTTAGACGAGCCACCATGATGGCACTGCAAGGTGACTGATATCCATAACCTTGTGACCAGCAGAAGATCGATGGGACCAGGGCCAGGCATAGAACGGACACCGACCGGTCCTCAGACCGACAGTGATAGCCCAAATGACTCGCATATCTCTATACTTCTCTATCATTGGCTCGATGTGCCGCCACAAATGAACGTCGGGCAGTACTGTGTCATAATAGCTCAGAGCAACGGCTTGCCGTTCACGGGAGCGTTAATGCTGTTACGCGCAGCACAAAACGCCTGGTCTCAGGCGATGCTGTGCCGCGCAGCACAAGACCCCTGATTTCAGGCGATGCTGTGCCGCGCAGCACAAAACGCCTGATCGCAGGTGATGCTCTGCCGCGCAGCACAAAACGCCTGCTCGCAGACAACGTTTCTCCTCGCAGCATAAGACACCTGATCGCAGGTGACGTTTCTCCTCGCAGCATAAAACACTTGATCGCAGGCATTGCAGGTAAAATGGGAAAAAATCGCAGTTGATAATACAAACAAGCGGTCCATAATGAGCAAATGGGCCAAAGTAGCAATGTGTCGTACCTATTTGTGACCATAAACGTCCGGTTTATGCTGTTTTTAGGGCACTAAGCTCGATGAGAATCTTATTTTGGGTCATAGCTAAGTGATAAATTTAGTGGATAAAATGGGATTTCCTCGCAATCAAGCTACCAGGTCTTCGCCGGGGAACTTTCAAAACAATTATTTACTCATGTCGCCGATTAATATCGGTAAGGCAATTGGCTGAAATGATGGTACAAAAATCGTCATTTTGTTCTGCTAATTTGTATGCATTTGCAACATTTTAATGTATATTTTCATGTTATGTTTGCTGGGTGTTTGTTATTTAGCTCCTCCAAATTTGTATTGGTTTCCTGATATGCCCATAAATAAAGGTGGTAGCCGGTGGGCCTTATGGTAAGATAAGGAGCTACAAATGTTGTTCATTAAATTCAACGTTATGTCAAACCGAAGACGATGGTAATGAATTGGCTTGTATGATGGATTCAGATGGCATTGGGTGTCATGTGCATTGTGCAATATAAATGTATGGTTAAACTCAAGCTCACCAGCTTACCAGCTCACCAGCTCAACACCAAAATCGACCTGAAAAAAATGTGCACCCCAAACCAAAAAAATCCTTGGAACGCCACTGCTGACGAGCCATGACTCCGGACTACTGAGCCGATCTGATCTGCATGTTGTTTCCCCAGTCGATCGTGCGTTGTCAAAAACGGTTCTTTATCCTCACTGGTACACTGTATGAGGGACAGATCGACAATATCGCCGTTTTCAGTTTTGGTACATTTTTGTCTACCAATATTGAGTAGACCAATAAGCGTGAAACTCAAACACGATCGTTCTAACCTACACTATACTCGATCATGTGTGGAGAAAAGTTTTCAAAGTTGGCTAGGCCTATTGTCTAAATACGGATTGGAAAGACGACGAATTTGACCAATATTGACCTTCTGACGCGGACGGCTGAACTGCAGATTGCTAATAACCTTCGAATTGTAACGTGGCTGTCATGTGTTGCAAACTGTTAGTGCCGTTTTATGGTATGTTCACAATAATACACTTGTTTGAGTTTGAGAAGCTGATTCAGTTTCACATAAACTTTTCCTGATGAGTCCTTTTTCTGTCCGCTCTGTCCGCTGCTCGCCTCTGATGTGTGCTTGAAGCATGCGTTGCAAATTTTGTAAGTCTGCTACCAGCATATCCATTTTCAGTTGTGACAGACGTGTCTCCTCCATTATATCCATCAGTGAGACACCGATAAAAAATCGGCCAGGCATTGACTCATCTTCCACGGATGCATCACATCTTTGAGCCCGCTATCTTGCTGTGATGCATCCTTCACTGCCGTCTCTTTTAATATCAAACAAGGATGTCCAAGCTTTGAGTTTGAACGGGAATGGGTGGCATCAGGCCCCGGGTTTCGCTCCACATCTACCATTATCAGTAATGTAGCAATGAGCATTAAGCCAAGTGCATTACTCGCGGCATAAAAATGACACGTACGTTTGTTCAGCAGTGTCACTATAAGTCCAATATTTTCGGACCACTCTCGTCTTTTCGGTGGCTTTCGGTCCAATTTGGTCTAGTTAGAGCAGACCAATCTGCTCAAACTCTTATCGGCACCGTTTTGGACCACGGTCCACGCCTTATCGACTGGTGAAAAAAATATCGCGCTGATCGGTTCCGCAGTTTGGAGCAGTTCGTTTGCAATGGCTTTTGATAGCTTTAGTCCAATTTAGTTCCCTTAGGATAGACGTATCTGTTTAACACCATTCAACTTTCTTAATCACCGGTTTGGATCACGCCTGATCGATTGAATAGTGACAAGCTGCACACATATTTTTCGTAATTTCGGAGCATGGGCTGCTAATTTGTACACAAATAGATGTTCCAATTTGGTCCACTTAAAGGAAACAGGCCACCTTCCGAAAATTTATCAGAAAACAAACTGATTATATTGTTTAATACAGTTAATTTTTC
>JARBER010177910.1:0-15627 GCA_030265075.1 Balanus glandula
AGGCCCGGGGAGAATCAGAGGTGTATAATGTCCGTACCGAGCTCTGCCTGGGGCACGCTGGGTCCGGCCGCTGGGTACAGGCCCGGGGAGAAGCCGGCGGGCGCGGCCGAGGTGGCGGCGCCGCTCAGACTGCGCTCCAGCTCGTGGACGATGTTCTGCACCAGCTGGCCCAGGTCACAGTGCTTCGTGTACTGCCGGCATGGAACGGCAGGGGTCAGGTCAGTGCAGTGTCGCTGGCTGCAAAACGGCGGGGCCAGGCATGACAAACAGTACAGGTCAATGGTAATTCTAAGCGAATATCTACCTACGGAAGAGAAAGCGTAATTTTTGCTTAAAATACCATAGGAACCAACATTATGCGGTGGGTCAGCAATGTCACACTAGTGACCTCAAGTAATGAACCGATTGCCGAAAAAACGCAGCTTTAGAAGCAGCAAAACACAATTGTTTGAAGACAAATGCATCGGTGATGCAACATATCCGTTACGATTTGCCGAATTAGGCCTCATGCACACAATACACAGTACGTTACTATTGCTCGTTATGAGTACTGCGTGGCCTCCAGACATACACATCATACGACTGTATCACGAGTTCCGACACCCACGTCACACGACTGTATGACGAGTTACGACACTGTCATACGACCGTACCCCGAGTGACGTCACTCACGTTGACGATGCCGGGCGCGGCGACCACCTGCTGGCCGGCGTCGACCCAGGGGTGCTGCACGGCCGGGCTGACCTGCAGCAGCGGCCGCTCGTCCGGGTAGCCGGCCGGCAGGTACACCGAGATGCTGTAGCCCACGCCGTCCGCCGAGAACGAGACGCGGTACTCCTGGTTCTGCGTCACCTCCGTCACACTGCAGCGGGGAGGGGACGTCAGGTGTGACGTCAGATGTGACGTCAGATGTGGCGTCAGATGTGACGGTAAGGAGACGTCAGATGTGGCGTCAGATGTGACGTCAGATGTGACGGTAAGGAGAGAGGGACGTCAAACGCTGTGTCATGTGTGGTGGGAGGTAGCTAGGTCAGAAAGGGTTGACAGAGCAGGCTTGGCTGGTAAATGCCAGGCGACATGTCATATTGAGGGGTTCGTGTTGCTTAGTTTGACTGTTAAAATAATTTGAGCAAGAAGTATCCATTATAATTGATCAGATGTTGCCTATGCTCACAATGCCTGCAAATTGGGGTAATGAGCATGCTACATTTTGGGTGAAACAAAAATACTTGAGATAGGTCACAACTAGTGGAGCAGAAATATGCACTGAAAAGTAAAAGCTTGTGTCATTTAAGAACTCTTTTAGCAGTGGTTGTATTTCTTATAATGATATGCAAGAAGAAAACTTTCCTGAACATTCAGGAAAGTTTTCTGTGCTCTCTGAACTAAATTGCACTTACTCTTTGTTATAGATTCTCAAAGTTTTGATCTGCTTGATTCTTGATACATCAGGAGAATCTCTTCCAAAGATGCTTTTGAACATGGTGAATCTGAAATTAATTGAATTGCACATGTATCAGTATAACACATCTATGATAATACAGCAGGATAACAAATTGACAATTGAACAAATATACATCCAGTCATAAACTGCTTGTGATATATTAAAATACATTAGTTATGTTACCTCTGTAGTTTGATGATAACATGCAAATAGTATGCTTGCACCATGTTTCAGATTGGTAGCTGCTATCCTTTCAATCTTATGGCTACATTGTCTAGCCTTAGTCTGTCCTTAGTAGTCAGATGAAAACATCGGTCATATTACAATTACAAACCAAAATAATTTCAAAGAAACTATTGCTTTTCAAGATCAGTATTCTATACAAATCTTGATTCAAAACCTTTAGTAATCCCTCTTTAAATATATTTCAAGAATAAGTACTAGTGGTATTGTTGCCCAAATCATCCTTGGCTGGAAACAGTCCTCTTTCCATCACCACTGGCACCAAAGTATGGGGTACCTTCTAAGTTGTTTGACCAGATTCTACCGGCGGTATATTTTTTTTTACCAAAATAAATCAGGTGAAGCGGTAAGCAGCCCAGTGTAAAGTCAGAACAAAACATACTGTATAGGTGACGCTACCGTAGGGAAGGGAGGAATGGATATGACAATTAGTTATGTTAGAGGGTGAAAGATATTAATGTTTTAATCTTAGGTAAAGGTTTAGGTAGCGCCACCAAGTTCATAGACAGGTGCCTAATTTATTATTGTCATAACAACCTCAAGAACAACAAATCTATTTTAGAAATTTATATAAAATTCAATTTTAAACACTAACATAATTCACATTTTACTACAGCAATTTTTCAATTCAAAAACATTTCTTTATTACTCCAGAGCTGAGGCTGCTCTTGTGGGGTTAGCCATTTTTCATCTAGAGATTGCTTGGGAAGGAACGTCTAGGGAATGCTAGGGAATGCTTTCCTGTCTAGGGAGAGGAACCCTCAACATTAAATGTGAGATACATAATACATATGTTCTCAAATGAAAAATTATAACCTTTACTGAATCAGAGCAATACAAATATTTGCAATACAAAGAATTGCATAGATGAAGAAGTGTGGATACCAAGTACGAAGAAATGTGAGTCGAAGATCTGCTGATACGAAGAAATGCAAGACAAAGAAATGTGTAGATGAAGATTAGTGGACAAAGATTTGCGGACGAAGAAATGTGAGACAAAGATTTGTCATGGAATCCTTTTATACACTTCAGTTATAAATTATGACACACTTTGTTCTCTCAGAGATCACTGGGAGTCACGATACATCCCATTGGCATCTGTAAGGCCAGTTCTTTGACACTTCCAAATTACGGCAAACTAATTAAGCGGCAAATTACGCTGAACTCTCCGACAAAATTTTGGCGCAAGTGCCGAGTTACGCTGAACTCTCCGCCAAAATTTCGGCACAAGCGCTGATTTACGCTGAACTCTCCACCAAAATATTGGCGCAAGCACCAAATTACGCTGTACTTGTCAATGACAACATGTGTTTTTTCCAGGTCATGGAAGTCAGGTAGAACTCTTTCGCCATCCGCACAATCCAACTGGAACAGGCTCCCAGCAGCTGTTGTGTCTTTGCCTTCTATTAATGTATTCAAGAGCAGGTTGTATGTCCACTGGGAGCAAATTTGGTGCTTCATTCCTGATACAGACAAATAAGGGGCAGATAGGATGCAACTACGGAGCTCAGTGAAAACAGGCCCTACAAGTCTCTTGGCCGTTATCCCAATAACCATAAGGTAAGGTAAGGTAAGGAAACTTCAGCTTGTCATGTTTTACAAAAGCCATCAACAATAACTCCACCAGTTTTATGCCGAGAGTGAAAAATGAAAGAACTGTATTTCACCCAATTTAAGCTGATATGAAATGAGGAAGTCAATGAGATAGTGAACTGAGGCAGACTTTCAGTGATGCGGTGCTTTTCAGGGACGTCAGAGTTTAGAATTCAGATTGCTTGAGTTCAAGTTGTTTTCTTTAGTTATTTTGATTTATTTCTTTGTGCTGGACTTTCAACTTACCTCGCACTGACAGGTTGGAGAATTCAAAGCAGGAATGGTATTTCGCTAGCAATGGCTGAAGCAATAACTTGACAAACTAAACCATATGCAAGTTGAAGTCATAAAACACAGGGCACCACCACGCAACGCGCACACACCCTCACGCCCCCACCGCTCACGAGAATGCGCATCGACTGGATGTGATTGCGTCGCTTTCGTCGCTTTCGTCAAGCCCAGAGGATTTCAGCCCCCACCAGTAACAGTTGGTAGCACACAGGCGTTTGGGCGTTAAAAATCCACTACTCCGTAGGGTTTCCATATTAAATCGATGATTTTCATAAGAACCGTGGATTTTCAGACGAGCGTGGCCAAGGCGTATTTTAAGGAATTTTGACTGGGGAGGCAAATCGGATCAGGGGCGGCAATTGTGAAGCTTGGGGGCGGCATAAAATGAACAGACATGGATTTTCGGAGGATTTTGAAAATAAATGTACCTCATGATAAGCATACATGCATACGTACCGTACAACGTATGCACAATAGGTATGCATATTAGGCTGGATCGAAAAATCACTTTTGGAAAGTAGGTACCATGTGATTCATAAAAAAGTGTCGGAAAATAATCTTTAATGAAACACAAGCACGTCCAGATACCCACGATTTATTTTTTCCTGCTAAAAGTATATATCAAATTATTTATTATTTCACAGTTTGAGACAAATCGGATCACTGTGCGTCATGCAATTGCCTATAAGCCAAAGGTGACGGTTCAGGCAGATATATCAATCTGCCGGCCCTAGCGCGGAACGCATGTTAAACATATTTTGCACAAAACCATTCAGCGGCAAAACTGCGCAAGTCAACTGTCTTATTTTTGCACCAGTAATATACTAAATGTAACTTTCTACTTATGTGCTAAGTTGTACCTAGATTCATTAAACTTTCTGAAAAATATAGCTGTTTATTTTCAGACACTTGTATTGAATCATCCATGGGACTCATGAAATAGTGTCGGAAAAGGATCTGTAATAAAACACAAGCGCGTGCAGGACAGGTACCGGTCCAGGCAGATTTGCCAAGCTGCCTGTCCAGGCGCGGAACGCATATTTAACATGTTCTGCATAAGGCCATGTAGCGGCAAAACTGCACAAGGTAACTGCCTGCTTTTTCACCAATAAAATTTCATGAAACGTTTTACCCGTACACCAATTTGTAGTCGAATTCATTCAACCTCCTGGAAAATATAGCTGTTTATTTTCGGACACTTTTTATGAATCACCCTGTACAACGTACATACATACAACAGCTGTGCAAATGGTCTCATGCATTCAAAGCAATGCATGCAAAATTTAACTGCGATCTGTGACCGTTTGTGATAACCCCATCGAGCATGAGGGGCGTTCCAGGACAGATCGACAGGGCGTTAACATTAGAGCTTCACCCTACATCTCACATTTCGATGAAATTTCGGCTATATGGTAATCTGGGGCTCGGAATCACGCTAGCCAAATCTTAGCTTAATCGGATAATCGGTTCTTGAGTTATCGCCTCGGGCATTTTGAAGAGGTCATGTTACAAGCCTTTCTTCCGAGGCTGATAACACCGCAATTTCTTTATCTTTTAGAATTAAATTAGATACCTTTGAACTTGAAATGAACCAAACAATACATTTCTGGGATAAGTTTTTGTTTTTGATTTTTTGGGGGGTATTTTACCCTATGACCTTTGGTGACGTCACGTGACCTTGACCTGAGCCCAGTTAAAAATTACCTTTTTATTTGCCTTAAAACATACCTTGCACATTTATCTTCAGATATAAAAAGTTTTGGAGATAGGTTATTTTTAGAAATGTAAAAAAAAAATCAGTAAATATTAGTCTGTAATTGCTATTTTTTGTACCTTCTTTAACCTTATTGGCAGTATCTTTGGAACACATTGCACTAGCGCCATAAAACTTTCACCATCTTCAGGGAACATACAAAGCTAAGTGTGTATCAAATTTGGTTTATATATTTTGTCAGATAAAGTCACAATGACGTTACAAATTTAAGTATAGTATCATAGATTGGTTCACGCAATCAGAGTCTTTAGCGAATCATATGTTTCATATATATACAAGTTTCTCTAAAACACAAAAGTATGTCACTCAAAAGTCAAGATTGCTAGTATGTTGCATAGGTACAAAAGTACAAAGATGGAATCTCGAATAAGCATCCTCTTATATGAGTGAATAGCAGTCATGTGTGTGGATCCCATGGAAGTATCTGTGATCTCGCTAGATTCCACGATTAAGTATAGTATTGGATATATGATCTTGCAATATCCCACAACCAAAATAAACGTGTTCGAATATATGGTCCTGATGGATCGTAAGACCATGTATATCCTCATTAAATGAAGCTCATAATTGACATTTTACCCTGACTATGATTCCAAATTCTCGACAAAATGCCAGTTCCTATAGGATCCCAGATCAGCATTCTAGGTACCGGCTCTCGGGATCCGTTTTCGGTATCCGTGCACATGTCTGGTGAATAGCGAATAGTTATTGTTCCGTTATTCTGCGAAAAACTATAACAGTAAACAAAACACACACATGGGCACGGATGTAGGTGTATTTCCATTATCACATTCCAAAAATTGTATCAACCAGCACATCGAAACAGCTTTGGATATTTCAACAAGTAGACACACACAATATCTACCTAGAAGGCATTCTAAGAAATTCGAACAGTTTTGCCAGGCACATTTGACACTTTGTGCACTCTTACGTGACACTTGTCGATCGGAACGAATCGATGGAACTTTTGAGTTCCAGCAATCCTTTTTGCTGCGTGAAACCGAGGTACAAGTTTTTTCGTCACTTTCCTGATGTACTCCTTGTCTACCAGGAACACTTTTATTTTTGTCTCAAATTGTTCAGTCAGAAACGTGAACATGTCTTTTGCTGACAAAATTTGACTGTGACTCGATCGGCGCAAGCTTTCCATTGCTGTTGCTCTTTTGATCGTTCCTCCTATCCCGTCGCAGGCATTTTTTCCGTGTGATGTTGCATAGAAGTGCCATTCACAGCGTACACCAAAGTCTTCGAAATGATGTGTAATATTCACAAAGTTGAACCTGTTCTTATACTGACCGGCGCAGCCATCTGAGAAATAGTATATCTTGTTGAGGTTAGGAATAAGCTTTTTGATCTCAGGGATCAGCTGAGTCTGAAATGCATGGACTACGCTAGTATTATGTTTTGTTTCGTCTGAAATGAAGCAGTAGCTCTTGCACTGCTCTTCTCCATTTTCAGTCCAGTACAGCACAAATGGATGGACAGTGCACTGCGGTGCGTTCCAGTGATGGCTCTGGATCTCGTTTTGAACTTTGAATGTGTAATTTTCTGAAAAATCACCAACGACGACGGCCTCTCCATCTGAAACTGTAGCCTTCAGTTCTTTGAAAAATTTGCTTTGCTCATCGGCCACAAAGTGATGTGAGGTAAGTCTACATACTTTTTCGCTCACGTTTTCCAAAAAATCTGCATACGGTTCCACCACATCAATCAGCCTGCAACGGTCAGTGGATACCCACTGCTTGTACTGTACATCATAGTCGAAGTCACTCAAGTCCTTCGCGTCATCAAGGATCATGATCATAAAATCTAGTACTCCGTCCCGCCCTGGGCAGTTGGGACATTCACCATGCATGCATTTGTGATTGCTTGTGTCACATACAGCATAGTCAATGAGGTCTCGGTAAGTCAGGCCAGGTACTGAAAGTGCATCAACCATAAGCTTCACATTTTCATGATAAGAGCAAACACACACGTTATGGGTGCCACTGCTGCCCGCCAACACACAGTGTCTCGGGCGCAGGGATGCGAATGCTGAAAAACTCATCATCGGATTCGTTGGGTCAGTTTTGTACATCTCAAATATTTCCTTCAAAGTTCCCAAGACGAGCCGTTTTTGAACTCGAGTTTTTTCCCCTCCTGCATCCTTGACAACAACATAGTCCTTTAAACCAGGGCAAATCCTACTTACTCTGTCTGACTCATAGAACCTAACAACTTTGGCCGCGTCATCGTCACTCATCTTCTTTCCCCGACTGATTTTTCCCACTTCAGGAATCATCCCCGCCTCTTTCTTAATTTTCCTACTTAACCTTACCATATACATGCTTGTTTCAAAAAATGTAGCTGTGCGCTCAGCTGAGTACGGAGAGATGGTTAAAATCTGAAGGCGTCTCCGATAGCTAGTGCTGCTCTTGAATTCTGACTTCAAATCCTTCATCATGTCTTCATATCTGAAACCCAAGAAATGCAAAATGTAAGTATGCGTGTGAGGCTTTCACATCGGCTCTACACAGCACAACATATTTAATTTAAAAATAAAAAGGTGAACTTGTCTGTGTCGTACAACCATAAACAGCCGAAACGGAAAAAGGGAGAGCTTTGTATTCACAAATCATGACGAATATGGCCACGTGGTTTATTGTGCCGCCACTGCATTCAAAGTTTGGCGCAATGTTAAGATGCATGGATGAAAATATTTATATTATTACCTGTTCAAGTCTTCCTGGTCCTGGTGACTTTGCCCCTTTTCAGAAGACCTTTCAGGTGTGCGTATATGTTGTCCAACTGTAGCGGAGATGTTCTTCTTCAACTCTTGCGATGCCTTTCTTAGCTTGTTTTCTCCCAGTTCACGCTTCTGGGACGCAGACAGGCCCTCTGCAAATGCACGATATAAGTCATATTAATGCAAACGAACATTGAAGAATTAAACTGATTTTTTTTCTCAATTATTTATCAAACTACACAGCTGTACCTACGAAGCGTACGATGCTTCACAGAAATCGTTATCAATGCATATATTGTATAACTTTGGTCCACATGACCCACTATGAAAGGCAGTTATGTGTAATTGATTGAAGCGATGTCATGTGGAGGTCTAGTTAATTATAATGTTTAACTAGACTTACTCAACAAAAGTGAAATGCTTCCTATTTAATTATCATTGCAGAAACATCAAAAGAAACACAGGAATTATGTAAATTAACGAAACAGCAAAACGATGTACCGAACTATCGTGGAGTAAGTAGAATCAAATAGTAATTTTATTTACGATTTACTATCGAACAATAATAATAGCGCAGAGATTAACTTGATTGAGAAATAAGCGCCCATTGTAGTGCAATCGTCGGGATTCATACTCACTTGTGCTGACAGGAGATTGCCCGAGAGATGTGAGCACTTCTTCGACAGTGCTGGAGGCATCCAGCTTCTGAGCTTCGTCAGCAATGTCGTTAAGGCTGGATGACGTAGAACCCGTTTCATCTATTGGGTTTTCTGTCTCTTCTTGACATTCTGGACTTAATTGTAGAGGATCCTCTTGTGGCAAGCTGCCTGGGGCTTTGGTTAACGATTTTCGGCATGTCAAACACAGCGGAGTGCCAGTCCCTATCCGTAAATCGTTGACTTTCTGCGCCAGCGCAAGGGATGCCCCTTGCACTGTCGCCACTCTTTTCGTTTTGTGATTACCATAAGGGTTTACACAATACTCTCTATGTCTCTTCATAATTCGAGCTTGCGTCAAACTGATTGGCTTAAACCATGGCCCGGAGGGTACAGACAACTTACTGTTGCTGTTGCTATGCCGCATCTGTTGCTATGCCGCAGGGCATTAGTTGGTCGTCATCCACTTATCGGGTTTCATTACAATTGCGGGAAGTTATTTTCGCGAGATATGAAATAAACATGCCTTTGGTGAATGTTTGTGGTTATTATCTAAATGAGCAATTAATATGACATGATATACTTTGAAACACAAACAGTACATTAACAATGCCTTAAACTTCATACTTAAATAAAAGCACAACAAATTTAAGTCATGATAAAAAGGCACATATAAAGCCAACAGGCGTGGAAATGAAAAGGATTAGTTACTACCCGTCGATAAGTACCTAATGTGATCCCATGCGTCGCTGTAGGAAGATATTATGCAAGGTTACTTTACTAATAGATATTATGCGCTATTGCTACAAGTTTTCTTTTATGCAAACTTAATTATCTACACCATCATTTGACTCCATATAAACGGCTGATGATGACAACGGTAGACATTATTTTTGTAAGCCATTGAAAGTTTGCTTTCAACACCAGTGATGTGATTAGCTGCGGTGCACTAAACATGTAGCTGGTGCTGGCCTTGTTCCGCTAAGCCGTGATAATTTAATTGACTTTGTGACGTCATTGTGAACCTATATTACAAGATAATAACACCAAATTAGGTACACGCTTAGCCTGACATGTTGCAAAAGGTGGTCAAATATTTATGATGCCAGTACAATCTGTTCATACGATATTTCCAATAAAGCGGAAAAGAAGGCAAAAAGTAGACACTGCAGACCATTTTTTAAGTCTATTTTTTGAAATTTCTAAAAATAACCTATTACATTGAAAGATAACTTGTCAAAGTATATTTCAAAGCGACCAAAACTTAATTTTTTAACTGGGCTCGTGTCAAGGTCACGTGACGTCATCAAAGCTCATATAAAACAATATTTAAAAAAAAATCAAAAACAAAAACAAACTACAAATTTAGTGTTTGGTTCATTTAGAGTCCGAAAATATCCAATTCCATTCGGGAAAAAATACACGGTGGTTTTATCGGCATCGGAAAAAGACCTTGTAGCGTGACTTCTCGAAAATACACGAGACTATAACTCAAAAACCCTCTCTCCAATCGGGCTAAAAACTTCACAGTGTGATTCAGAGCACCAGATTACCCTATATACGAATTTTAATCGAAATCTGAGATGTAGGGTGTTTTGGTCCTGTCGATCTGTCCTGGAACGCCCCATGAGTGAACCCATGTCGGTCGCTCCTAGCGTTGCAGTCTCCAAAGCTGGGCGGCACAGCATCGCCTGGGATCGAATGTTTTGTGCTGTGTGGCACAGCGTCGCCTGCAATTAGGTGTTTTGTGCTGCGTGGCACAGCATCAACGCTCTCGTGAACAGAAAGCCGACGTTTTGAGCTATTACGGCGCAGCACTGCTCGATGTTTATTCATGGCAGCAGAGCGAGCCGATGATAAAGAATATAGAGTTATACGAATCATTCGGGCTATCACCATTGATCTGAGGACCTGCCAGGTAGGGCGGTAAGTGTTCTGTACCGGGTCTCAACGATCTTCTATTGGGCACAAGGTTATCGATATCAGTCGCCCTGAAGAGTCATGATGGTGGTCAGTCTCAGCACGGTGCGCCATAATTTAAATTTTTGAGGGTGACATAATCTGATCCAGGGGTGCACGGCCCCTGACAAGGGCGGCATTTCATGTTACAGGGGCGCTATTGCTGTCTTGGGGCGTGTGTAGGGCGCGTATATCACTGAGTGGGGCGGCTCATGGTTTGTTTCACTGTAGTGACAAACTGGGTGTCGCTGCACGGAGTGGCACTCTTCATAGTTTGGAGGACGGCATGATGCCTCTCGAGGGTGTCATAATGCGCTCTGAGGGCGGCAAGATGCCTTCCGAGAGCGGTAGATTGCACAATACACATTGAGGGCGGCATAGTGTGCTCTGAGGGGGACAAAAACTCTTTGAGGGCGGCAAAACGCATTCGAAGGGCAGCAAGACCAGGGTTGCGGAGTCGGAGTCGGATTCGGAGTCGGAGTCGCCCAGAGCCGTGGTAACGAGCCCGGAGTCGGAGTCGGAGTTGGAGACGACCAAGCTGCCTTGACTCCGACTCCGAAACGCTTATTAAAATTTGTAGCATTGCTTGCCCATGCAGACAGATCACCACTTACTTTATAAAGAGTGGTGATTAAGAGATGATTAAGATCTCTTCATAATGATTAAGACATCTGTGAGAATAGGTAAGTGATCAGCTGCCCGTATTGATTAATAAACGGCTAAGTGTTACTGATATTATCGTATTTCGCATCAGACCCGGAGTCGGAGTCGGAGTCGGAGTCGGAGTCGGAGTCGGAGTCGGAGTCGGAGTCGGAGTCGGAGTCGGAGTCGGAGCCGACCGGGAGCTCGGAGTCGGAGTCGGAGTCGGAGTCGGAACAGCGCTACCACTACTCCGCAACTCTGAACAAGACATCTTAAAAGGACGAAACTATATTTTTATATGGTAAAAAATGCCTTCCTAGGGCAGCAAAATGTTTTGAGGGGCGGCATGGTGCCTTCAGCGGGCAACATATTGACTATTGTGTCCGGAGGGCGGCAAAACGCATTCAAAGGGCAACAAGACATCTTAAAAGAACGAAACTATGTACTTATATGGTAACAAAAAATGTCTTCCGAAGGCAGCAAAATGTTTTGAAGGGCGGCACGGTGCATTCAGCGGGCAACATATTGTGCCCGGAGGGTGGCACAATGTCCCTCGAAGGCGGTATGAGGTTTTTCTAGGGCGGCATGCTGCGCTCTGGGGTGGCATGATGCTTGCCAAGGGTGGCATGATGCCTTCCTAGGGCGGCATGATGCCTTCCGAGGGCGGCATGATGCTTGCCAAAAGCGGCACGATGCCTTCCGAGGGCGGCATGATGCCTCCCGAGGGCGGCATGATGCCTCCCGAGGGCGGCATGATGCCTTCCGAGGGCGGTATGATGCCTTTTGAGGGCGGCATTATGCCTGTCAAAGGCGGCACGATGCCTTCTTTAAGCGTCATGACGCATTCCGTGGGCGGCACAATGCCTTCTGAGGGCGGCATGATGTTTTTCGAGGACGGCATGTTGTGCTCTGAGGGCGGCATAATATGCTCTTTGGGCAGGAAGATGCCTTCAGAGGGTGACAAGACATTTTTCAGGGCGGCACAATGATTCCTAAGGGCTGCATATTTAGCCCAATGCACTCTGAACGTGGCGGTATACCTACCTTCCGAGGGCGGCGATACCTACACCTTCTGAGGGCGGCGATGTACATTCTTACTTCCGATTGCGAAGATATTGTGGTGGCAAAATGGCCTCACTGAGGAGGCATTCTGCATGACTGGGGAGGCAATTGCCTCCCCAGTTAACATGTTGAAATACGCCCTGCAGTGTCTCACTCTGCTCACTCCAGTCACCACATCACACACAGTCGGTGCCAGTTTCTGACTGTTTGCCCCTCCTATTACCGCCATCTGTGCACTGTGTATGACTCTCTGTCCGCATCACCAGATCATCACCACTGGCGGCGTGACCTACAAGCAGCAGCCGTGGCACCGCGAGTGCTTCACCTGCACCAACTGCAGCACCAGCCTGGCGGGCCAGCGGTTCACCAGCCGTGACGAGAAGCCGTACTGTGCCGACTGCTTCGGCGAGCTGTTCGCCAAGCGCTGCACCGCCTGCACCAAACCCATCACCGGTGAGTGCACATCCCGGTCAGCAGTCAGAATATGAGTACCTACACACAGGCTAGAGCAGTAGGTACTGGCTGAGCCGAGAGTAGAAGTATGGAGTGCCATTTGTAAAGTACATAAGCATTGCCTGGAAATCGGTTTATTATAATACAGTTAACTAGCGAATGTGTTCGTCGCGAAAATACCATGCGAGTTGTAACTGACGGTGTGTGCGCCCCTCTGCAGGTATTGGCGGCACCCGGTTTATCTCCTTCGAGGACCGGCACTGGCACAACGACTGCTTCATCTGCGCCACCTGCAATAACTCGCTGGTCGGCAAGGGCTTCATCACCGACGGCTCCGACATCCTCTGCCCGGACTGCGCCAAGGAACGGCTAATGTGAGCCGCCGTCCGGCCCCTGCCACCTGGCGGGCACGAGCAGAAGCTGAAGTAGCGGCGACGGCCGCGTGAGGGCGGATGCGTACGGAGCCGGGCGAGCGCGGCAGGAGGCCGCGCGAGTGTGACACTTCTATCTTTCTCTATTTTGTGTTGGTAGACATTTGCGCGTGAATGCGTTGCGGTGTGAATGATTAGGCGTGCAATATCGTGAATTTTATACATGGGTGTTCGGCCGTGGAGAACACATGCAGATACACGAAGCACATGGACGCTGCGGTCACGGTCAGTGACAGCATCACATCTCCACACACACACACACACATCACACTAGTCACAGCACACAGCACACAGCACACATATGACACAGACAGACTGACAGAGACACGGTCCGCGGCGCGCCGGCTGGCTGAGGAGAGAGACAGCGCACCAGAGTGCACGATGGTGCGGTGGTGCAGTGTTGTGTGTGAGTGTTCTGTAGCCGTCCGCCGGACAGCGGGTCAGGGACGTCGCCACTGCGGTGGCCGTCACGCCAGCCACGATTGACTAACCAGTCTCCATTAACCCGTAGTCGGGAGAGTGGCCGAGGGTGGTGCCCTGTGAGCACTAACTCGGCCTCTGCCGCAGCCGCAGACGGCGGCCAGAGCGCGCGCGCGAGTGATATATACTGATCCTGCTAGTCGGCTGTCGCTTGACTCGATTGCGTTTTACCCGTAGGGATCATGATGATTTGAGATGTATTTATTTTCCGTGCGTAGCCACTTTTCCGAGAGCGAACGTTAACCGTCTGTACATAGAAGAACATGGCGGCCCACGAACATGCCTTACAGCTAGGACTCCGGGGCCTTACTGTCTCAAGGCTACGTGTATGGGTCAGGAAGAACGTATATATTTCCTTCCACCGTAACCAAGGCCTTCCTTCCCACCCATACATATAACTTCAGCTGGCTCGAGCGCATAGAGTAACGCTATCGGCCTGTCGGTGCACGCAGTGTGTCCGCTGAGTGCTGGTCTTCTCAGAGGAGGTCCTGCTCTTCCTAGTGCCCAGGTATCGCAGGCTACACGGTCAGCGGACTGGCTGAGTCCCCCACCCGATGGACCGCAGGCGCAGAGGGACAAATTCGAAATTCCATCGAGGATCCGTAGTTAGCGCGTCCTATGTTCTTGGCTTCTCTTGCCCCGTCCAGGATTGTTATTATATGACTCCGTTTTGTTTCGTTCAACAACTCTCCTCGAATGTCATGTGGGTAGTTATTTTATATTTGAACTTTCACCATCTTTTATGTATGTTGGCTGTTGTTAATATTTCGCTTGTGGAAGGAAATAAACGCTTGATTAACCATTGCCGCTCGCGTTTGAAGGAATTTATTCTGAACAACACAAGTCAACAGAATTTCATCAGACAACACAATAGAGGAAACCCAAAGAAAGCCGCAGATTTGCAACAACGCTATCCTGTTTCGCGCACCCCCACAGACTCGTAGGGCATGAGGAGGTGAACCTCGACATAACAGCACGTGCCCCGATATTGCACATCCAGCCGCGTCTTCAGACAGCCCGGCGGCCTGCGGGTCTCTCCCGTCGTCCTCTGAGGACCCCCACTGGCCTCCCCCCCCCCCCCACACGGACCAGCCGAGCCTCTGATCGGAGCAGAGCTCAGTGCAGGCTCCATCTGCGTCAGACACCAGAGCTCACAGTGCTGCCGAGCACCCGATCTTCCCAGTCCCGGGAATGGGAGGGTATGGCAACTCATGAATACTGCACTGAAGATGCTGTTCTTGCAATGAAAAGAGGGCCTTTGGTAGACGACGGCGCAGTTCAAGAAGCATTTCAAAATCATAGGTCCCGGTTCAATCCTGAATGCAATATTTCGTTTTGAAGAATAGTGCACCGATAAGCCGTGTACGGCTCTGATACGTCGTACTATATACGGCCTGGGCATGATTACTTGCGATCACGGCATTTTCGGTAAGATGAGGTCTGCTCTCGATTGACTGCAGCGACCAGCGAGGTCCCGCCGCCCGGCACTCAGCGTCCTCTGTCGGACGCTCTCACAACCACAGGTCCTCTGTAGCACCGCCAGGGTACCTCCCTCCCACCGTGGTAACACCACAGCCGTCCGGCACCCCGTACGTCATCCGCCTGGCATATCATACGTCACGTCACGTCACTCTACACGTCACGTCATCACAGTCGTCACATCACAACACGAGTCGTTCTCGCCAGTCGACAGAGCCAGCTCCGGACACACCCAGAGGTCAGAGGCAGCACCGGACACACCCAGAGATCAGAGGCAGCTCCGGACACCCCCAGAGATCAGAGGCAGCACCGGACACACCCAGAGATCAGAGGCAGCACCGGACACACCCAGAGATCAGAGGCAGCACCGGACACACCCAGAGATCAGAGGCAGC
>JARBER010178021.1:0-15624 GCA_030265075.1 Balanus glandula
AAAAACAAAGTGATAGAAAATATAGATATTGCGCAAAACTCAAGAACCTTTTTATAATAATACAGATGACAATAAACCAGGGGCGGCGCCACCATAGGGGCAGGGGTGGCAGACTGCGACCCCTGTCGTGACACAAGGGTGGCATTGCCACCCCTGAAATTTAGGCTAAATTTATCTTTTATAGTGCTATTTTGCCCAAATTGCAGATTCAGACCGTTGCGAGGATATTGAAATAAGTATCCTCGCTGACCAATGGAAATTTTACGCTAACATTTATTCGTATTAAAACTATACATATACTGACTGCACTATTCGTGGATTTGACAAACTTTCGTTATGTATCGAGTAGTTTAACTTAACATATCCATATGAGAAAACGCCACTGCAACATCTTTGCTGGCGTCACAGGGCGGGACAGGACAGGGTGGCGGCAATGGGCAGAACAGGGACGAGCAGGACGGAATAGGGTATTGGCCGGGAAAGGGAAGGGAAAGACTAACGGGCAGGACAGAACGGACAGAGACGTGTTAGAGGCAAGACAGAGCTGCGGAACACAGGGAAATGCAAGGCAAAGCAGGAACAGGACAGGACAAACATGCAGGTATTTAAATATCGTTTGTTTTTAATTTGCGTATTTAAAGCATTTAAAATGAATTGAAATATGTAAATTTTGTATTATCTGGTAAAGTACCTGCAGCTGGACATTTTGTTACTTAGCCCGTTTTAGGTGGTTTATTGCATACGAGCATGTTTCGGGGGACTTTACCTAAATATTTCAAATTTGTTTTTGCTTGCGTTTTTTACGGCAAAAAATCGTCGATATTGATGAGCCAAAGAAAAATATATTTGGTTCTTAATTTGTACTTAGTGGCACGTACATAATGAGTTTGTAATCTTGTAAGAGACATTTGCAAAATATTCAGCAGACGTACAGTAACCTGTAACATTTAGCCGGTGCACCTGATATACCACTGTTCTCTTATCTCCGAGACCAGCGACAAAATGTTCCTTTCACAAATATATTCGTCTTCGGTTCATTCTTCCCGACGATTGTTTTGCCGTAAAATAAAGCAAAACTTAATTCGTTATCCTGAGAGAAAGTCCTCTCAAGCATGATCGGATACTTGCAAATTCCCTCACTGTTATAGCAAATGCTATCAGAATTGAAAGTATTTTTGTGACCTAATGAAATAGAGTGAGTTAAAAATCGTTTGGACTTCAGGCAATTACTGTGGTTTTGGCCAGACCATGTGTGTAGAATTTGCTTTGAATAAAGGTCATATTTTGTGACTTGTTGACTTGAACTGAGATGACCATCGCATGTCTCACAAAATTATCACAATGTGGGTTATTTATGCTCAATCATGCCAAATTTTGAGGCTGTCAGGCGACTTTTCCACTATCCATGCAAATTCCGAGGAGAATGAGAGATGTCTGTTCCGGCTCTCCTGCCAATGCGGTGATAATTGATTGCTTATTAATATTTAACCGGCAGCTCCAACATCGACTCATGACGAGTGCCGGCTGCCTGCTTATTTTTTGTCATGCGATATTTAGATGTGATTTAGTGTACTGCAGTTTTTATCAAACATTTTATGCAATAGGTAATTTGTTTTTTGATAGTTTCTTATTTCTTACAAACGTCGTTTGAAAGTGCAGTGAATGAAATTGTGTTATGTGTGTGGATACTGAAAAAACTTCTGACGTATAAAGACAAACAAAAATAGCTTACAGCAAACACACTATACTGGTGGCCGCGTTTCGGCTTGCAGACTTCAACGACACCGTAGACGAAATTAAAAATACGAGTGTATAATTTCATCTAAGCATGCGGTGCCGAGGAATTCTGCAAGAAGAAACCAATCCATGTTATGGTGTGCTCGGTGTCGTTATGTCTGTATGTATCAATGTCTTGGCATTGCAAAACTTTAATATCAATTTTCTATAACAATTTTATACCACGTTCACAACAATTATTAGATAACTTCCAAATAGTTATATTTTATTCGATACTACATCTCTGCTTCCCACAACATTTAAGCAGTTCCATATATTTTTAAAGATCTACTCATTTTTAACTTAAAATTAAAAAAGCTGAAGTTCACATTAAAACTACTAAAATAAAACAAAACACGTTCAAATGGCACGTGACTTGTTTTCATTTAAACTTGTCCTATTTTAGTTTGACTTAAGCTTTTCAAAATCAAACCTGAAAAAGTGTAGTAGGTGCACTCTCTTTTGTCCTTATTCCTGTAAAAAACGCGATACAAAAGACACGCCGACCGTCTAAACAAACGCATTATGCAACGATTTCATAATGAGGTGCTAACAATAATGTATTGGTCTAGTATTAAAATAGATACGCCAAAAATATTTAAAGAGCATGCAAATCATATATCTATCAGATAACTAGCAACAACGAAATTGGACGCAATGTACTATCGATGTGCTTTAATAATGTTTGGTGACATTTTCTGGTATCGGGTAGAAAATACCTATATGTTAACCTATTCAGACTATTTTGCCACCCCTGGCAAAAATCCGTGGCGCCGCCCCTGATGGTGGCTGTGCCATACCTCAGATGGAATGTCCCCACCCACCTGACTTCGCTAGACCCTTCATTTCTTGAGCATTTCCTTTCTTCCTCGAGCCTTCCCCTTCCTCTTGGAACCCTGACCATGGGTGGGACTGAGGGCACCACTGAACACTCTCCATCAACTCCGCCTCAGCCGGGGTCGGATAATTTGTGAGCCGGTGCAGCCGCTTCCTTTGTCCGCTGATAACAGGCCTGCCTCCAGCGGGCCGGTGCTGGAAGGCAGGGGTCTGCACCAATCTCAGGGCACCAGCGAGGACACCAATCTCAGACACCACCGAGTACACCACTGAGGGGGCCGGCGGAGTCTCCACAGGGGTCACTCGGGTCACCACAACCTCCCTCGACCGTCCAGTGGTTAGGTCATCGCTGGGAACCGGCCTCGTCTGGAGGTCAAAGGTCCCCGTCAAGATCCGGTGGTTGGATCATCATAAGGGAACGTCCGTGTCCACAGGGTCGCACGGGTCACCTGTCAGGGATGCTAGTGCAACGTGCGAGTATGGCTTTAGTGACGGCGAAGGAACAAAGCGTAAATGTCGGTAATTTCAGTGACATAGCCACATAGAAGTGGCGGATACAATGTTGATAAATCGTATTGTGGAGCGTAGGTGTGCGTACTCAGATGGTCCGTAAAGATCGGTTGCGGTTAGCCCTGAGAAGAAAGTTGAATACTGTGTTATCAAGGATCATTAACTGTCCCATTCTAGTGTGCGACTGTTTCCGTTTTTTATCATTGTGGAATGGAAGGCTGGGGTTCATAGTGGATAGGTTATATCAAACCTTGGGTCAGCTTCGACATGCTGCTAGAATAAATTTTGGAAACTCCCAGAGAAGTGAATACACTGCTCTTATGCAATGATGCGTGTTTAAAGCTTTTTAAATGACTCTAGTTGTTGCAATATTTTTGTATCATCAAATACCGCTCTAATCGGATTGAACAAAACAAATTCCGGAAGTGTGTTTTAATTGGTAGCTGTCATTGTGTGAGCGAGTGAGCAGAGTACAAATATGGACGTGCACACTACATAGTACGCAGTACACACTACACAGTAGACACTGGATATACACAACTCCCTGAGTAGTGAGCATCGGCCGGCGAGTCGGGCCATCCAGAGCCGCCTGTGCCTGTCCGGCGGCAGCGTGCGAGTCGCCGCCCCGGCAGCCGCCACTGCACCGGCGCCGCAGCAGACGACCGGCACTCGTCCCAGACTGGACCAGGCCGGACTAAGCCGGGACCGCAGACCGGACCGGGACTGCAGACCGGACCGGGACCGGACTGAGCCGGGACCGCAGACCAGGCCGGACCGGGACCAGACCACACCGGGCTACGTTAGGCCGGACCGGGCACCGGTGAACTGTGTGACACCGTGTGAAAAGTGCTGCACCTGTCCAGCCGGTGTTCGGTCGCAGAGGTGTGGCCGGCGGCCGCGCACGAGCCGGTCTGAGCTCTGGGCGAGCGGTGTGCCCGGTATGACGGGTCAGAGTTCTGCCAACCGTCTGACTCGGTCCCACCGTAAAGCCTTATACCGCCCGCGGTGTAAGGCTGTACGAGTATGAGACGCTACGCTGGCGCGGTTGTTACGGTTAGTACCGTGCAGTTAGTTAGTACTGTACCGTGTCCACTGCAGCTGTGCTGAGTGCACGGTACGCAGCAATCGTGCACAGTAATGCAGTGTAGTTTCTGAACTGAACATGACTGCTATTGGGGAATAGTAAGGCACTGTTAACCGGTGTCTTACTGACTAGGCGATATAGCTAGGCACCGTACTGACCAGCTCTTCTCAGTCTGACGTGTATTGCTTTACTAGGGAAGAGCTCGTCCCGTAGCTCTATCTCTGAAGGCCATCCAGGGCCTCTGCCCTGTTCGCCTGCCTAGAGCCGTCTGACCAATGTTTGGTCTGGGCGGGGTCAGTGTCGCTTGCCTCGTCAGTGTCGGCTCCGGCACGCCAGCTGGCCGACCGGCGCGCTGTCATCGCTGTCTGAGAGGGAGAGCTTCAGTCGATCATTAGTCCGTCATTAATCGGACATCTGGTGTAGTGACCGTGATTACAGCGGCGGGCGACCCGAGCGAGGCCACGGCTCCGAACACAACATCGACTGATCCCGAACGTAGCGTTAGTATCGAGCCGAACGCAGCCTCGGCCCCGTACGCAGCCTTGGCTTCAAACACATCCCGACGGGACTTGAATAAAGCCGCGGATGGTCCCAGACATGAACTTGACTTTCCCCGAATACCATCCAATCTGCTCCCGAGCACAGTTATCTATTGATCCAGAGCACATCCAGACTCACTCTGAAGGCTCTCATTACCCAAAGCCTAGACCCCGAAAACATCATCAGCCACAAAAGCAGCCTCAATTTGGCCTCCCGGTCGTGGCCCCTACTGCGCAGAATCTCAGCTCAGTACTACACCGCTACTCTGTCGGAACTCGAGCCACCCTTCTCCGGAGCACGTCTCCGAACCGAGTCGGGAGCCGAGACGATGTGGGGGCGGAGGCTGCACGGCCGACTGACTGTGATGTATGGTCGCCTGAGCTGCGTTCCAATATGATGACGTTGAAGGTCAAGGTCACAGTACGCGGCCTCTGTTCACCTGAACAGGAGCTCAGACTCGGCGACGAAACTATGAAGCCTGATTATATGACTTCACCTGGTCAGGAGTGACGGTTGCCTCGGAGGCTCGGCTAGTCTATGCATTACGACACTGCTGAGCTGCTGAACAGACCAGGGGCTAAACGTGAAAGGAACGTATTTCAAATTTGTAATAAAACAATAATATTGAAAAAAACATGTTATAATTGTGTCTTGTACGAACCTTATTCTTGATCTATCAAGATTATAAAACCCATTCACCTCCCTCGCTAGTTTTGCCTAACCCCACCATTCTCTCCACATTCGTGAGTTATCGTCTAACCCCACTGTTCTCTCTCCTTTCAGCCGGACGACTGGGACTCCCGCAAGATCAACACCTTCTCCACGTTCCACGGCAGCTCCAACTCGCACCTGTCCGGCCTGGCGGTGGGGCGCGGACGCCACGCCCACTCCCGCTCCCTGGTCCTCGACACCCCGACCACGCCCCTACCGGCGCCGCCGCGGTCTGGCCACGCCCACTCGCGCTCTCTGGTCATCGACACGCCCGTGCGCATCATCCACGGCCACTCGCGCTCGCTGGTGGAGATCTGCCCGGACGTGGTGCCCGTCGGCCCCGTCTCGAGCCCCGGTCCCGGCTCGACCTCGGGTTCGGTGAGTTCAGGGGACGGCAGACCGGCCGAGCGGACTCCGCGTCCGCTCTCCCGCTCCTCGGCGCGGCTCAGCGGCAAGGACGCTCCGCTTCGGCCGCTGTCGCGATCCTCCGGCTCTCATGGCGACGGGATCACCATCAGCTCTGAGGTGGTGATCATTGACGGTGGCGCGCCGCCCCCGCCGCCGCCCAGGCCCCGGTCCCGGTCGTCGGGGGCGGCGAGCGTCGGCGGGACGCCGCCACCGCGCTCGCTGAGCCGGTCTTCGGGCGTGCCTAGTGATGGAGGCACGGGGAGTGATGGAGGAAACGCTAGTGATGGAGGCACAGCGAGTGAGCGAGGAAACATGAGCGAGGCCGGCGAGGGATGCAAGGCTAAAGGTGGGACTGGCGCCGTCGCTCCGCGGCCAATGTCGCGTACATCGGTGATCATTATTGGTGTCGAGAATGGTGACATCACCAGTCCTAGCGCCGTTAACAATGCGGACGTTGCAGTTGACCCTGTCGCCACTGCCGCCGGTGTCACCACCGGTGAAGCGGCCCCAGGTCCAGACAGTGACTGGGGATCCGTCAGTGACACTGGCTCGGGAGGCGGCAGCAGTGGCACAGGCTCGGCCAGTGGCTGTGACGGCGCTGCGTTCTCCCTGCGTGCCTTGTCAGAGGAGTCCAGTGAAGGGGCACCTCTGCTGGTGCCCCTGTCTCCTGTGTCGGCGGACCAGGGACCTGCCTCGCCCCTGCGAACCCTGTCAGGGTCATCAGGATCATCAGTTGGGAAGACCGCTCCCGCGGACGACGACCAGCCAGAATACGTGAGTAGAAGAACGTGGGGTTTCCAAAGTTTTACGTATGCCTAGGAATGTTTGAATGTCTGTAGCAGAGGCTGTGGTCATAGACCGGACGTCACCTCACAGGCTTGGACGCAAAAAGACATGCGTTGGTTTACGAGCTAACCGGTTTTCGTCCTTATCTGCCATGTGTGTGTAACCGGTGTAGCGTCTTTTTTAGCCGATAGAGCTGTAGCTTCAGTCACGGTATTGTTCTGTCATCTTGACTCATCGGCTAGGCATTCGGACAAGCGGCTGTTTCCAGCCGTTGAAGGTTTTTCTCGGAGCGACCCGTGCAGCACAATGGTTGGTATGGATGAGGCCAGGAACTCTCCCTCTCTGAGTCCAGCCACGCCGCGCCGGGCCATAAAACCTGTTCGCCGTAGAAGGATAAGCGAACAGACACTGTGCATTGTGCAATCGTCATGACAGTTACAATGTGAGGAGCTTTGGTATCGGATATGCAAAAGTGGTGTATATCGTGAGAACACGCTGCCGGCCCGATATAAATGAAACGGAGAACGTCATCAGATAGTTAAATGTAAATATGGATGAGTTGCGATATATGCGATTCGATGAAGCAGAATCACCCCCGGGCAGCATTACTAGCCCAGGTTTGTTGGCATGACGCGGGCCTTGCAGACTGGGGTCGAGGCACATGTAGTGTAGACCAAGGGTGCCAGTTGAGCAACACAGTGTGGGCTGGAAACTCTGTGCATCGACTAAGCTCTGAGGATGACGGTGTGTTATGCTAGGCATGCTTCATCTTGAGACAAAGGTCGGGTAGCGGCAGTTGAGCACACCCACGGCACAGTGAATCTTGTATCCGCTAGATCACAGGAACGTATTATACAAGATCCCAATTAGCAACGCTGTTCACAAGAGCGCAGTGTGTAAAATAATTTGTGATCGACGAGGGGGCGGTGGCGGGCACGAGCTCACATATTAATATAGCTAACTTCGTCCTCGTATGCGGCTGGTAATATATAGCAATCCACTGAATGCCATAATATTTAACATCTTTATGTTTTGGTTAACAAGCTTCCAGATGACACCATAACATTATATATTTTTTGCGAACAAAATCTCTTTAAAAATGTCATCCTCACAGCGCAAGAATTCATCGTGAAAACGGCTATTTAGAAGTGGAACTAATCGCAAAAATATGAGACTATTTAGTCCTGTTACAGAAAGAAGTGTCACAAAATAACGAGCAGCTAAAACTATGTTTGGTAAACAAGCTTCATGATGATCTTTTACTAGTCAGTTTTTGCTAAAAAGAATATATTTACAAAAATGTTATCCTCACAGCGCAAAAATACATCGCGAACACGGCTATTTAGAAGTTGGACCAATTTTTGAGTATGGGACTGTGCATCAATCCCGAGAGATGTATCATAATAACGAGCAGTTGAGATGTAAAACAATTGTAATGAATCAAACTATCCTCGAAGAAATCAATCAAAACTCTTTGACCAGAGTATCGCTTAGCTTCATGTTATCCTTCCTCAACCGCCATTTGGAAGTCACATTTGGACCCGTACTCGCAGGGACAAAGTGCCACTTACGATAGCCCGTAGGTACTGCCCCATGAGTCGGTCACAATGTAACTTTCTGAGGGCGCCAGGGCCGGGGCAAGTGGAGGCCGCGAGACGAATGGGGGCAGTATCCCGCCACCCGCGCGTTGTTTGGTTAGTACTGGTGGAGGCGCCAGGGACGTCTTTCGGGACGCTGCCTCTGGTGGAGGGGGCCGGGGCGCCGGCCTGATCTGTTAGCATGGAGCGGTTGAAGACGCCCGGCGGTGAGTCGTCCGGGTAAAAGTTGGGGTCACTGAGCGGGACGTCTCTAGTGAGGGATGCGGGTGCCGTGCGATCGTCGTCGTGAGAGGTTGTGTCGTGAGGACAGGTTTCCGCTACAGAGTACACAGTTATGTCTTAACTTTTGCACAAGCTTTGTCACGTTATTGGTCGATGTATCTGGTGACCGGAATCCGTTGAGTTGTTAAATAACTGCATGCATCGCAATGGAGAATAAGCATCTAACCTGCTTTTTCAATCGCCGACACGATGCTGATTTAGCTAGCATAAATAAGTAACAACACCAAAACGGCACACTCACCAACAAGATCGTCATGGACCACCAGTACCTACATCCAAGTGTCAGGCACTGGTTGGGAATTATCCTTTCCGGTCACCTTCAAGCTAATAACTCGTACATACGTATAAAGAACGAGTGCCCATCTTTACTCTCACATATAGCAGCATCAGCTCGCATTTTGCCAAGCCCAATCTGTAACTTCCTGTGCAAACATTCCAACACACCTTCTAACCTGTCAGAGCCGCGTTCGCTGCCTGGCGAAACATACTGGTTCGCAGCTCAGACTCTTGATGACCTCGTCTGACGCATCCCTCGCCATGTCCAACATTTGAGAACTGCCCAGACCGGATCATCTGCTGTTTGTCCAACAACTTCCAGTCGAGCCGGCATTGCCATCGATGTGTTAAAGATCCCGCCCCGTTTCAGCTCACACATGGCCCGCGTAAGTCGTCCAACATGAGCATCAAACAGCGCAGTAATCAGTCACGAGCAGGCCAAAGGCTCACGTCTGTCCGTGACATTTGACCCGCACTGACCCGTTTCTCACCACGAAAACGTTTTGACAACAGATTAAAACCAGTGCTCGCTGCTCAGATAAACTGCAAATGTCATGCCATCAAACGTTGTAACGTTTGAAGATTGCTACTTAGGTCCCCATTACGTTTGTTGGTGCATTAGGGACACCTTGAGGTGAGATTTTGTCACTCTGTGGCACCGACCGGGCCTAACATGATTGTTGTTTGATTGTGATGAATTGGTGATGCATGGGATGCGTGATAAGTAATGTTATGTCCATTCATTGTCCATTCATAATGCAATGTTGAGTTAGTCTCGACATCGCTCACATACATGCATATTGCATAAACGGTGTATATAGTATATGACCAGTATGTGTTGCCGCAGTGGTATTTATGCGACAGAGCAGAATTTATTGAGCCCCTTTGGTTGTCCCGTGTTTGCCAGCCCGTGATCCGTATCACTATTCACTATAGCACGGGTACTCCAAAGTTTTGTTTTGTACTTACCTATGTGGGAGAGAAGCCTTGCTATATTGCGTCTCGCTAAGAGAAATATCGTTTGACAAGCAAACGTAAAGATATATATGAGTGACAACAACAACCAGATCTAGATTGATATACCAGGATATGGCAGCATCTTATCCGCGGATTGTGCGTATTTTAGTTAACACAGCCAAGTTAGGGCAGCCGTATCATGGCTGATAAATGTGAGCACGCGCGTCTCGGCACAGGTACCTACTTGATAGTTGATACAAGTAGGTACCTGTACCTGTACCTGTGTTTTTGGTTAATATCTGGACAGACATTTAATGGGCTTAACACTTTGATCCCGGAAATCGAATGCAAAACGTTTAAGCTGAATTTATATAATTAAATTTTAATATTTTTTAAACAATTTTCGAAAACTCAGTTTGAAATTAGCATTTTAGCGCGTTGCCCATTATGTACCCGCTATGGTGCTAGTAAACGTCACGCCTATGCTACCATATGCACTTGGGAAACCCCGACCCGCATGCATTTGCTTATCCCGAGTGCATCGTTATTTCGTATTTTCATTAATGCTGTCATTATTTCCGCGCTGTAAACTCCAGTGTGACGCAATTGTAGATTGAGTGTTGTCTCATTATTGTGGTGTGGCCCCGACGTTAGTGTCGTGTGGCCTTCGATGTTAGTGTCGTGTGGCTACCGAAGTTAGTGTCGTGTGCCTGTCAACATTAGTGTCGTGCGGCTGCCGACATTAGTATCGTGTGACTGCCGACTCTAGTGTCGTGTGTCTGGTATCGTTAGTATTCTGTGGCTGCCGACGTTAGTGTCGCGTGGCCACCGACGCTAGTGTCGCGTATCTGGTATCGTTAGTATTCTGTGGCTGCCGACGTTAGTGTCGTGTGACTGCCTATGATAGTGTCGTGTGTTTGGTATCGTTAGTATTCTGTGGCTGCCGACGTTAGTGTCGTGTGGCCGCCGACGTTAGTGTCGTGTGGCCGCCAACGCATGTGCTACTCTATGAGCGCGGCTCGTCCGGTATCCGCATTAGACTTGTCTGGTTTCCGCAATACCGTCCCTGTAGCAGCAGCGACCCCTGCTATCTGACCTCTGACCTCTGACCTGTGACCCCTGACCTGTGACCCCTGACCTGGGATCAGGAGCGGCCGGCTGCGGTCGGGGTGAGAAGCAGTCCGGCGCGGCTCGACTGCCAATGACCCGTGGACGGCGGGAACGGGCACCACTCGGCCACCCAGGCCGTTATTACAGAGCAACTGACTCAGCTCGGCTGCATAACTGCCAAACCCCCGCGTGGGCTGCGTGTGAACCTGCGGCTGGGAACACAGGACTCAAGAATGGGAACACAAGCTGCGGTTTGGTTACTCGTCATTTTTGTTAGTCCTCTCAGAAATGAATGGTTGTTTGGGGAAGTGGAAGCATGAGTATTCCAGTTTGACAGTTTTGCGTTTCATGTTATGACTAGTATAACTATGTTTTGTATAAATTCCTCATCGCATTTGCCATGCTTTGACAGTTGATTTGGAACTTGTCGAACTTCTAAGTCAAGAACTAAGGTTGGTATTTATTTCAAAACCAATAAAAGTGTCACGATCAGTGATCACTTGCACCGGTATTTGCCACTCACTACCTGCATGGGTGGAACGTTAATGTAAAAGGGGATGTATCTGCGCATCTCCAATAATTTAGGAATTTAGCATTACGCCTAAGACGCATTGTGGTACAAATGGGGCTATTATAACAACTAAGTGCATCCGCAATGCTCTTAGAAAAACTTCTGCCTCTGACTGCCTGCCAGATTGGAAAATCGCTCGCTGATTGCCTCCCTCCCGCCACTCCACTCCTGAGTTATGCCCGGCTCAGTCACTCAGCTCGAGTGCAGTGGCTGGTCGGCGCTGACTGCCGAACTCTGGCCATTGTGTGCTGTGTACAGTGTATCGCGTGCGCCGGATACGCCCCGCCCTCGTTAACGGGCCTGGTGCGCGCCACGGCTCGGTGACAATAGTGGCGCGAGTGGCGCGAGGAGCGCCGCGCTCGCCTCCGCCGCGCCATCCTCCGTCGCCGCCGTCATGCAGGACCCGCCGTGACGATACGACGTCACGAAACGGCGTCAGGATATGACGTCACGATAAGGTGCCGATGCGTAGGCGGCATGACGGCTTCAAGTGATGAAGTAACGATATAGGGCTACCTAAATATAGTGCTAATAAGATGGCAGGGTAATCGCTCTCTTGTTTGGATAGGTATAGGTATTTATAAGAAATAGCTTCTTATATCCACACTAGGTGAATGAGGAAGAAAATTGAAGGAAGGCATTGGTTCACAAGACAGTAATGACTTCTTATGCGAATGTGAACTTTGGTGGGCTTCTGTAACACGTTAGATCCAGCAGAACGTTGTTTGATAAGATGTGTTTCGTTTTCCAGGAGACTCATGAGGTGGAGATATCGATGGGAGACGGCTGCAAGCGCTTCGGATTCTCCGTCATCGGCGGGGCAGACGAGGGCATCCGTCCGAAAATCGACGACATCGCCAAAGGTGGGTCCCGGACCGCTCGGTACTTCGGTTGACTGCGTACGCGAAGGTCAATAACCACTTACCAAAGGTCACTTACCTGAGGTTTCGTACGCACTAACCTGAGGTGCTAGGCCTGAGTGAAGGCCTCCCGCCTCATCAGTGACTGAACTAAATAGAATGAATGGAAGTTAATGTTGAACATCATTGTGGTACTTACCAAATGCACGAACTGGCTATTTAAATCCTTTGTTTTTCACTGGAGATTATAGGATTTTTTTTCTGAACATGTATAGAAACATTCGGTTAGAGGACTTGGCAGGAAAGCTTAGTCCACACCACCAGCTGCTCGCTCTAAGCGATGATTCGGAATGTAGCTTCGTAGAAGAAAAATTTAAGGTAGGAAACTAAACGTTATGTTCCCAGTACGGAGTTTCTTGCTCGCACCTATGCATTGCTGGTAGAAACGTCGACTCCAACAATTGCCGAAATACACTAGCTATAAATTTATTTTGCTACATATCTGAGACCGCAGACGGTGTTCACGGTTGCAATAGGCGCGGCATGCAATGTTTTATCAAAACGTTCACTCGTTGCACTGCAGCCCGTCATATTGTCAACTATGCTAGTAGGTCTATAGTTCTACTAAATTGCCTAATAAGCAATGTTTGCAAAAGAATACAACTGTCAGGAAGGTTGCTTTAATCTGACCGTTTTTAGTAATTTTTCGATTATGGTATTTCGGTGAAAGCCCAGTTTCAGGACGCATTGCCTAGTTGTGGCTTCCACAAATACGATAAAACGTTGTTTAAGCTAAGAAAAGACTAGGTCGGAAAGGGTGGATGCTTTTGTAACCGACCGTCTTCCCGTTCCTGCCCTGACGCTGACACTGCATACCACGATAGAGTGTTTCTATTGTTTGAGGATGTTGTAACATTTTTATCAACGTTTTACCATGCAAGCCCTTCCACGCGGACGTTAAAACAGCCATCAGCAGGCTGTACTGCACTACTGCGTGTTTTCCCATGTATAGTTCCGAGGTTTCGACCGTCGTTCGTGGAAATTGTTCGGTTTCGAAAGTATCCAAATACGATCATTAGTCAATTTCCGGAGGACTAAGTCGACAGTGACACTTTATAACAAGCACTTGCTATAGCCCAGACTCCAGAATCCAGAGTATGGTAACCTCCTGAAGCCATCAGCAGCTATAGCCTCGTTCCTCCCTCCCGTACCTCAGGTGCTGTACCGGTCCTATCACGTTACTCGAAACAGGTCCCGTCGAATCATGTGAAGGACAGTAGCCCCGGCTCCGCCCCTACCCGGTCCTATTACCTTTACCGCTGACCGGTATGTACCGAGGCGGGCCGCCAGCTGTCTCTCGACCCTCGTGGGCGGTGCCGGGCCGACCGGGACCCGCTGAACCCACGTACCGTGCCGTTACGTGCATTCCTGAACGTGTGTCCCCCTCCCCCGTCTCTCCCCTCCCCCACGCACACACCCTTTTCGTTCCGCTACCCGGTGGTGAACTGGACAAAAACTGAGCACTCGAGGCCGACACTGCCGTCTGTCGGACTTCGTCAAACCGCAGGGATATAGTGACACGGTGGAGGAGACGGCCAGGCGCTCGTATAGGTACTGCCGGCGGAAGACGAGAGTCATGTGAGCTTTATATTCACTGATGATGGGCCTTGCATCGCTTCCTACCTAGGTTCTTGTGACAATTTGTTATTTACTGATTTAAGCACAATGCATAAATAATCTTTTATTTTGTATTCGCCCCAACGGGACATTGCCCAATTACATGAGGGCTCCTCCTCCCCAAGGGTACGCCTGACGTGTGGTAGCCTACCCCACACCTGATTAGCCAACCGGGGGCACCGGTCTGAAGAGCGGGAGGCACCGGGGCTCGATCCCGGATCCTCCCGCTCCGCAACCCAGCGCCCTACCGATTGAGCCAATCAGGCCGCTATTACGACATTGTCAACCAATTGGTCTGTTTATACATGTTACCGACATCTGGGGCCTGAGGAGAAGGAAACAGCATTTCGTTTTGTACCCGCCATTCTCTCCGTTGACAGCGCAGGGGTGATAAACCGTCTTGTGCTGCCACCACCGAGGAGTGAGATAACTAAAGGTTCAAGTTTGGTAGTGCAGGTGGCAGCACTGAGCGGTATGGCAGTTTCTACGACGAAGGACTTTCTAGCGAAGCAGAGGACTGAGTGATCAGTGTGATTGGTGTTTTTTGGGGGGCGCTTTAACCCAGAAAGGCTATCAATGACTGACATATCACGGCAAGAGGCATTTCCTCTCTCAAAATTACTAAAAGTAAAACGAACATTTGTGTTGCCTTTTCAGAAAAAAAATGTTTAAACTACTTCTAAATGGATAAATGCTTATGATGTTTGAGAAAATGAGAAGACTTAAAGGTAATTTTTATAGTCCGAATGCTTTGGATATATTATTTTGTTTAGGTCAGAACCCACGCTAAGCAGAACTAACGCTGAGCTTGTTGCGCAGGCCCTGATCCCACCACTCGATCACGCAATTCCTGGCATGTGGTTTAATTTAAAAGCGAAAGTTTTACGTGCCCGACATTCCAGCACCACAGCTCAGGCCCAGTCTTACCACGCAAGTGAATGAAATGTATACGGCAAGTACCTACGACATGCCGTGTATGTGTGGTTTTGTTTGGTTGTGGATAAAGCCCCTTTGGCCCTATTGGACCATTGCGGGATGAAGGAGACGGGGTAAAGTGGGTTCAAATGGGACGCCGATCGGATGACCAGCTATGGACAAGCATACAGCCGGCCACCACAACCGGGGGACAGCTCGAGCACCAGTCACTTGCCTAGCGACCAGCGACCACCGGACCCAGATTAACGTGGACGTGACACAGGATAACGGACAGGCAATCGGAAGAATTATAAGGGACTTGCCGTGAATGCCTTTGGTTGTGGCTAAAGCCTTTTCGACCCCATTGGCCGTGAATGCCTCGGGAACATATATTCGATTCCCCGGAAGCCTAACTATGAATTTAATGTTGCCTCATTTGTGCCTCGAGGCAACAATGTTGCCTCGAATTTAATATTCAGACATTCACGGGAGTGCTGTGAATGCCGAAAGACTCTAATCCGGGCTGCCACTACCGGATGAAGCGAATAGCTCAGCGTTTTACCGACTGAGCTACCGGAGTGAACTGAATGCATACTGATTTGTTTACACCTTTGCTTTGAACATTCTTGAGCCGCCAGTGACTGCTCTATAGAGCTCTTCATGGGACATGTTTTCAGCTCCCATTCCATTCCATCCCATTCAGCCAGATCCAAATCCGTTCCGTTC
>JARBER010178132.1:0-15618 GCA_030265075.1 Balanus glandula
ATCATTTTGTTAGCACCGGTAGAACGACAACTTAGCCATTCGTAACTAGACGAAAAGGGCAATTATCAAAATATTTAAACGTAATGCTATTAAGCTAAATAATATTTGTATTTTGTTTTAAAAACTTGCTTGTGCTTAAATATACTAAAAGAAGGAAACAAAAACACGCAGGTCAATCGATTTTTCTATTTAGTTTTTTTACTTCACCCTAATGGGCAAGGCTGAAAGCAGGGAAGAGGGTTATCCTGCGCCTTACTAGTGTATAGTTAATTATGGTTTTATGGAATAGCAGGCTTATATCGTGTTCATTTCTATTTAACAATGAACAATGTAATTTTTCTTACAAACTAGACCTCAGACAGCGTATTCGGTAAACCCTTAAAAACAAAATATTAGAACATGACGTCACCCTGTAATTACCGGTTGATCTATCACAGTCTTCTAGTTTTCCTTTTGTCAACATCCATGACATTGGTGTGAGAGAAGGTACTGATAGTTTGGTGACGACGATCACATTGATTAAGTAGATATTGCAAAATAGCTGGGAGAAGGGGGGGAATTATTCCCCGGATACTCGCGGCTTAAATCCTAAGTAAAAACATTTATAATTAAAGATTAAGTCAATAGGATACACATAAAACACAAGTCTTAAAGGCGCACAAAACATATTTATAAGCAATCAGCATGCGCATGAAATGCGCAAATGCGCAAATGGGTCTGCCGAAGGGCTTTGGCCAGAATTCTTTGCAGCCCTCTTAAATATCCCATATTGTATGTTTTCCACTCATGATTTACGTGTGGATAGAGGAGCTTGAATTGCACTGTCTTTGCGCTGTATTTACGCTAGGCTCTGGATGGCTTAATCCATCTTTTATTTACTGACATTATCTTATAACTTGCTTTCTATAATAATTAATACTAAGCAATAGTCGTAAACCTATTACTAAATGTGAGTCATTACCAAATTTCAAGTTTTGGACCTACTGTTTGCTGGTTGACATGGGCATTCATCAGTGAACAGGGGTGTTCTACCAGTGAACAGGAAATATTCAACCAGTGAACAAGGGACTTTCATGATGAACAGGTGGCTGGAGGAGCTCATTTCTTATGCTACTTTGATGTTTGTTGACAATCCATAGACACCTAACACTACGAAATTATTGTGACACTTTACAATAATATAATGATTCTTCATGCACGTCTAATAATTGGAGACGTTCATTATCACAAAACTGGTGTTGATCCAGTAACATAAAATTAACATTATTCTGAAAAATATTGTCTTTGGGACATTACGGCACAGGGTATGACTCTAAAGCGTATCCCTGTTCACTGGTGGGCATATAGTATACCTATTGTTAAAAACATCAAATTTGAGCGGAAATAAGTTAAATGGATGTTTCAACAATGCTATTCACATCATGCAATCGTCATTGCAAAAGGTGTCACCAGAGATTAATTTCACCAAATATAGACATGTAGCGTTACGATATGGCTCACTCCAGGTACAATTGCACAAAAAGGAGGTTTTGTACCCAATCCTTTTCGATTTGAGGAAAATTAGTACAGGTATAGCGTCTAGTAAAAGAATAATAGATACCAACAATTTACGTGATCTCAATACGACCTTTAACATTGCAAGATAAAAATCGTGAAATGTATTTTCTTTTAACTTTGCTTCCTCGCAAAAAACAAACGAACTTGGTGCAAGGAATGAACCTTCAAGAATGCGGAGTAAAAAGGGGCGGATACCTTTTTTTCCTTTTTTAGATAGGGCCTAAAACGGCTTTGAACTCAATTGACACTTGAGGAAAACGCCTATAGAAGCTCTGTATTGTGGCTCATATCTCTCCAGTGCAGTCATCGCGCCGTAAGCAGTGCCATGTGAAATCCTCCGGAAAGGAAAAGCCACCGGGAAGTTCAGGGGCGGGATGGTCACCAAGGTCAAACAGTTTGTAGTAGAGGTATTCAGAATACAAATATCTTTATCTGGGAGAGAGATAGTCTACGGTAGACATGCCCTTTTCATCGGTCTGAAGTATTCTCCGAAAGAAGCCTGGGTGGTATTCCTACAATATCAGGAACACATTCTCGATCTCGCTGACAGACGACCAAAATAAAGCCCGACAAGACTGGTGTGGGTGCCTCTCGGTCAGTCTGAAATATTTGCTGACGATGTTCCATGGTCCGATACAAAGTGTTTGTTTTAAAGCATGGACTACAAGCAAGCAAAATTGTCGCTTTTGGTCACCCTCCGATCTGAAGATGGTCGACCAATACAAGAAGCAAGGTACAAAGAAGGTGATGTGCTGCAGCAGCAGTCGAGCGCGGCAAGGTTCTCCTGCACTGCAGTTTTAGAAGATGGGTCGAGAGACTGGCGAGAGGCACCGCGAGATGCTCCAGGATGTCTTGTGGCCCCACGTGGGAGATTTGGGTTGGAGCGGACGGGGTCACCAAGACAGGGCCCCGCTACACATGCCAGCCAGGGACTGACTGCTTAACGCGGTCAAGGGACGCGTCATCAGCCGGCTGACCGAATCCTCAGACTTGATGTGCCTTGACTATTTATTTTGGGACTCTTACAATGGTCGTGACCCACAAGCCAAAAGCTCTCAATAGAGCTAAGGGAGGCATCAACTAACTCTTTTGCTAGAAGTACGGACATGGAGGAAGTTCTCTGGGAAACGCGGCACGCTTACCACAGAGCTCAGGCGTAATGTTTAAACGAACATGGCGCCACCTTTGAGCGGCGCCTGAAGATAGTAAAATTGGTGAGGGAGTGAGGGAAGAGATTAAATATAAATGTTAGGATCTTATTGTATTGGAAATATACGCAAACTGCAACGCTCTCTTTTAACACGCTCCTTTTTAACTGAACATTCTTAGAGGTTGCCAAGTTTATTCCTTGTGCCAGGTTTGACTTTTTACGGGCAGGCAAAGTAATATAAAAATATATTGTATGACTTTGACCTTCTATGGTCAAAGGGTCAATTAAGAACCGTAAAGTTGTTACACGTTTTCCGAATGGTGGAGCCCTGTGGTGTTTGGTTTTCAAAAGTTCACGTAAAGCCGTTGAGGTGTCTGGTATTCAAGGGTTCACCGAGCTGATCATGCGTTCTTTCTTTTGGTGTCGTATTTTGTGTGTGAACTAATACTTAGTCTGGCTGAAGCAGCTTTAACCCTATTTCTGGAGGGATGGAAAGGATACGAATCTGTCGGTGAAGGGGGGGGGGGGGGGTGGCCACCTCAATATTTTAGGTGGCTTATTCGTGACCTCAGATATCGACTCCCATAAGAGCTATATCATGTAATTTTGTGGGATAGTAGGGCCCATGAAGAAAGGTATTATGTGAAACTTGCATGACCTTTGGTCGGTATTTTCAAGATTAACCCTATTCCCCGCTGGCGCTCAAAATTACGTTAACCTGCTGGGGGACGGGGTCACATTCTGCTCCCCCCAGAGATCTCAAGAACCGTTCTTCCGATTTCGATGGGACAAAACCAATCGATTTGCCATGAAAAGATGATGAATGACTATGTGGATCCCGAAACTTACGTTCTGTTTAAAAATAGGGGTCAAGGAGGACAATTAAATTATTTGTCTCTCTTAAGATCATTGTGGCCACTTTTTGAACCGACTTTCATGCAACGAACTTTTCTGAGCTTGAAATTTTTTGTTCTTGAACATATTAAAAGACAAATGAAAAATCAGAGGAGTATTTAGGTGATGAAAAATGGATGATTTCCGATAAAACAGAAGTATTTTTTACATTGTCTAGGATAATATGAGTTTGGCATGTTTTTTGTAATTTTTACATTAAAATAGTTAACGCATAGGTGAATTCAAGCAAACAACGTGTGGAGACAATATGGTAATAACGTTTTACCTACTTACTGGTTTGACGGTTGAGCTCATTTGCTTCCCCCGTTTTGTGTACCTGACTGCGCCTCTGCCCCTAAAATGAGCACATGCCCAGTATGTATGATCCAGTGGCATTGTTTCTTAAACATTTTTTTGCACCGCAAACCATGAATGAAGCATGCGCTACATAACCACTTGCATATCACCCTCCGAAAATGGGGCCCTGGTAACGCCTGTGCCAAATTGATGTTTTTAAAATGTAACACAATACGTGTAATTCAATTCTAGGAAAATTCGTAAAGTTTTAGAACAATCGGCCCAAAGTTTCAAAAACTGCAAGTGAGAATCCTCGGTGGGGGGGGGGGGAGGGGGCAGAACCTGCCCTCCAGCAGGGTTAAAGGACGCCAGCGAAGGTCAAAAGCGCAACAATATGAAGTTTCTCAGGAAAGCTTACCATTTCTCGAAATTCATTTCTTCTAGGAAAATGAGAAAATAAGCACTGGAAAGCCACTTCATTTCTCTTAAAGGTGAAGTAATATGAGCGTAATTTGACAGAAGTAATCGTTTTTATGATGGACTGTTGCGCCACTGAAGATAACTTTACTGAGGATAACATCACTAAGGTTTTGATATACGAGCTTCATGATCAGCTTTTACATGCATTTTTTGCTAGAAATGCACGGCGGCCGGCTATATGGCAGCATCTGTCGGCCAGTACGATTCATGCTCAACTGAACATATGGACTTCAGACTCATTTTATTCTTTAAAAACGGCCAATTTTATAACATAAAGTTGTGAAACTAATTTATGTTTCCATAACTATTGCATAATGAAAATACCGGCTAAATCAGTCATTTATTTTTGGAGTGCATAATACACCGAACCTCTATACCTATCAAAAGCTCAGTAAGGTTATCCTCGGTAAGGTTAACATCAGCAGTGCAAAAATTCATCGTGAAAACGGCTAGTATCTTTACTAGTGGTCACCCGTATGCTCCACTGGACAATTACAATTGAAGGCAGTGGTGAACGACAGTGATAGGCAATTTGGGAGATAATCTCGACAGAAAACAGTGCTCTTCTTCTCGGCTCAGACTTCTTTAACCCGCGCCTTACTGGGGTTACGACCCGCGCCTTGCTATTTCATTACGCGACGGGGAGAGGAGGGAGACTATTTCTACCCTTCTCGTATATCCGGAGCTACTGGGCTGATCGTCAAAATTCAAACGCCATTCTATAGTCTAGTCCGTACGATTTCACCTTCACCAACTCAATTGTGTTGACCTCAGAGTCACCAATGACGTCACAGGTTCCAGGTGAAACTGAATTTAAGCTTGTATTTCATGGTAAGGTAATGCATTGATAATTGGTTTATTTTTGCCTTCGAAAAGTTATGTCAGTAATTTTGCATGATATCGACTTCAAAGCCGGTACTCATATTCACTCAATACGTATTAATCACATATATTCCGGTTTGTCAAGATTTCAAACTTTTTCTTAAAACTTTGTAAAAATAAATTTCTCAAAAAGTTGGAAATTAAAAACAGCAGTTTGATAACCGTGTTCATTGTAAGTCATTTGATATCAAACAATGTGGTTCACCTTAATAAATCGATCTTAAACAGTGTTGACCGCAAATTCTTATACAAAAAAGAGCTGACGTCACTCTGACGTTAGTACCGGTTGACCTATCATAGCTTAATATTTTTCCTTTTGAAAACATTCGTGGAATTGATGCGATAGAAGGTAACGAAAGTTTGGTGACGATATTCCCCTCTGTTTAGGAGATAAAAGTTTTATGCAAAAAACGGGGGGGGGGGAAATATTTCTTTAGAAACTTGTAGGCTAACGCACATGCTACGCTCCAGCTCGTGATATTTATGGCGATTACAAGCCAGTGTCTAGCGTCTGTCAGCAATTGATTAGGTGGACGTTTCAATAGCATACTGCATGTTTTAAATAAAATTTAAATTGTCAAAGATAATAATTTAATAATTTCCTTGAGGTATGAAGGTCGCGAATGAGCCTTCTACGCCCGGGACATCCAGGACTCACTGATTTATAAATCCTGTGTACCAAATATAACAATGAATGAGCCCGCCTGCAGTGTACAACAGCTGTATATTTCTGTAAGAAAACATGCCTTTCTCTAACGATATTTTTTCTTTGTTCTGTTTTAGGTAAGTTTGTGCGCATCCAGCCAGAATCAGGAGCTATCAGACCGGTACCAGGCCTACATCAAAACAGTAAGAGCGATTTCCAGCTGCAGCGGTAAGTTCAGATACTACCAGAAATGGCGATGTTGCATTCCGTTGATTTGTGCGTCATCCAGCGAAGTCTTCAGGGAACGTCTGTTTGTATGCTGCTTTCATATTGTAGATGAATTCACATTGCAGAAGCGTGGATTTTTCGCTCCGCTGCACTATGCAGTATGCAGCCTTGTCATCGCACGTGTCTCTGTTTTGCCTATGACGTCTTGATCGGCTGAGTTACGGTCAGAACCAGAAGGGATCCCCCAGCAAAGGTGCGATGACTCGCGATCAGGAGTCTGGACTGTCTTGCTAGGTGCATTGTTGCAGTGACTTAGATGATGTTCCAGTGGTTCTACCATACGCCAAACCCCTTCATGTGGTTATTATTTCTTGTATAAATGGGAAGAATACAATGCCTACAAACGGAGCTCGTTTTTGAAGAAGCTGGAACGGAATAGTGTTAAGAGGCGATTCTGAACGTTTAGTTACGGTTTACATCAAGATGGTTGGCACCTTTTAACGACTTGATTAAACATCAGCATTGACTATACTATACATTATATGTATATTGTACATACAGTACTTTACATGTGATGCTCCCATGATTACTAACTGGGGCATTCCACCATAAATCGACCAGGGTTTGTCACCCTTATATTTAAGAAAAGTATGAAAATTGCTTCATAGGGTACTCTTGTGCCCTAAAGACGACTGCGCAAGTCATGTACCTCTCCGGGCAACGGTTGCCGAGTTATAGCCTCAGGCATTTTGGAGAGGTCACTCCGCAGACCTTTCTTTGAGACCCCGTAACGTATGTTGAATTGAAAGGTCCAAAATTATAAAAGTTATATACCGATGAACTCGTCATGATACAGCGCAACTTTGAGCTATTCCGATTTTTTTGATTTTTTTATTTAAATTTTCCTAACCTTTCACCTTTTTTGAGTGACCTTCCATGACCTTTTCCCAGTTAAATTTTTTTTTTCTTAAGACCAAAATTACTTCTATCAATTATCTATCGAAAGAGAAAATAAAAAATATGGGTATCAACCTATACATACCCTTTCTAGGCTTCGTAAAAACGCATATAGGTGCACTTAGAGAACCATGTGTAACCCATAAAATGTCATTAGCCTTAGCCTCAAATTAGGAAATTTTAGTTTAATTTATGGCCTAGAATAATTTTCCAAATTGATTGGCGTTGACCACAACTCAATAGCTCTACCCAGTTCGGAAATATCCGCAGATGATGTTCGCAGTGCCACCTATAGGCGTTTATACGAAGCCTAGAAAGGGTATGTATAAGTCGATACCCATGTTTCTTATTTTCTCTTTCGATAGATAATTGATATTTTTGGTCTAAAGTAAGAAATGTTGATTTTAACTGGGAAAAGGTCATGGCAGGTCACTAAAAAAAGTTATAAGGTCAGGAAAATTTAAATTATAAAATGAAAATTTTCGAAATAGCCCAAAGTTGTGCTGTATCATGGCGAGTTCATCAGTATATAATTTGTTTATAGTTTTAGACCGGACAACATAAGTTACGGGGTTTCAAAGAAAGGACTGCGGAGTGACCTCTCAAAAACGCCTGAGGCTATAACTCGGCAACCGTTGCCGGAGTAACCTACGAAGCGATTTTTATACATTTCTGAACTATAAGGGTGACATTTTGGGAAAAGTTTGGTCGATTTATGGTGGAATGCCCCAACTATGCATTCTCTTCAGCTAGTTCCGAATATTCAACTGTTGATGTCGTCGTGGTTATCTCATGCTGGTGTGTTGGTCATTGTATTCTTTTAGGCTCGCTTCTGCCTTGGATGAGACTTACGAGATGGTCTGCTTTAAGTGGACAAAATTGGACCCAAACCTTTACGTCGTGCTTCTATGGGATCGATCCGATCTGCGTGATTTCATAACCATTCGATCCGGCGTGATCCATAATGGTGACGTAAGGCGGCTTATACCGATTGGTGCACTTTATGTGCACCAACATGGACTAAAGTACCAAAACCGGTGCAAGCAAATCTATGCTCCGTGCTCATAAGACTAATATGTATCCGTTGCCGGACACAATTGCAATAACTCGCGCTTTCTGCTTCGGGTGCTTTACTAGATCTGTACTCCACGTAATCTGCACGGTCACGTATCATGCGGAATTTGTATGTCACATGAACTACAGTCCACAAACTCTCCAGTTGTTGGCTCGTAATACGCAACAGAAGCCGTGACGTTATTTGATATAATCAGCTGATGGCAAGACAAGCTCAGCTGACTGCGTAGTGGTAAAAGCCATGAACGGAAAAATAAGACGTTTTTCCCGTCAGTTGGAGTTGAACTTAGCATTGAGATGTCATGAAATGGATAATACTTTTGGGTATTATCATTTTAAGACATTTTAAAGGTAGTTTTGTGCTAACGCTGCTTCTAAATCCGTGTTAGAGTGATCAATGACATTATGTTTCATTCAAAATTGTCGGTAACTTTCCTGGATGCATGGGGAAGGAACTTTATTTTATTTGTTTTGTTTTGTATTTGATTAAGTTAAATTTATGTAAATCACATAAAAACAATTAAATTATTAACAGATCAACAGTAATACGCCATATTACGTTATTTAAAGACGAAGCAATGGCTATTAAATCATGTCTACATTAGGATTTTGTGTGTAACAAGTGTGCCAAGAACGTTACTTTCTGAAAAAATGTAAATAAATCTACCTTTTCGATATTTTGAAAAAAACATCCTTCTTTGACATGATGTATCTCACAAAGCTAAGTTTTAAGCTGGTTTCCGAGGAATTGAGGAGCAGCTTACGGCCTATAGCTTTTCACATTACTTCGTCAGCTGAGTGTGCCTTGCTATTTTTGTGACTTCACACTTCTGTTGCGTATTCAATATGTTGTTGTGGTTAAAATAAGTAGTTTCTTCTGAAGCATGTGAATTAATAGTAAACAAACTTCAGCTGTACAATATTTACGTATTGTGGACTAAAAAGCATGTTGCCGGCTCTCAAACACTGTTATACCATTAATGAGGCAGCTGCATGCTCTAGCATTCTGACATACCGACAAACGGTATAATGCAAACGTGACGATTCATTGCGACTGATGACAGCGACCAGTCAATGTGATGAGAAACAAGCCGCTGCGTGACCGATAACAGGGTTTATCGGGTAATAAATTGCATTCTAAGTATTGAATACCATTCGTTGTTAAATGCTATTCTTATTGAGCGGCTAATCACGAACACATATTTTTGTAATACCAGTTATTTTGTAAAAGCAACAGCATCGCACAGCGCACCCAGTTGCGACAGATGACTGAATACTGAATACTCGAACAGTGAATAGGCAGCAACAGCACACAAGCAAAAGCAGCCACCGGCAACGATGTAACAAGAGCACGTTAGTCAGATAGTGATCATTATCTTCGATATCGCTTAATTTGATTGAGCTTTTCTTTTTCTTGCGGTGCGTTTGGTTGCCTCGGAGTCGGGATCCACGCTCGGGAACGGGGATAATTGGGCAGCACACAGCGGCCGCAGTCAGCCTGCATTGCTGCCAGGCAACCCTGACATAATGAACGCCGCCGGGGTGGCAACAGTGGCAGGCTGGCTGTTCCTGGAGCAGTACGGCTCTGTCGCAGGCATCACAGTAGGCAAATTAGTAATTGTAGACTATTATGTATGTCAAAAGTTTGACATTTTAAAAATAATATATCTTCAAAGCTGTTTCTATTGAAATATAAATTCAAAATATGCTGTAAGGCGACCAAAATTGCATGCCTTAACTGGGCTCAGTTCAAGGTAACATAACGTCATCAAAAGTCATATAGTAAAATTTCCATTTTTGGAAATTTTTCCAAAATTTCCATTTTTTCCAATTTTTTTTGTTGGTTATACCAACATATCAAGAAATTATGAGGAACATTTCTAGTAAAAATTGGATGTCAAAGTTTATTCTAAACCTTATATACAAAAGCCTTAATGCAAAATTATTGATAATAATATCGTAAGCAGCGCATCAATCCGTCGTGAAAACAGCCGGTAGCCGCTTTCACGATGGTTGTTTGTGCTGTGGCCTGTGAGGATACAATTTTTAAGCATAATGTTTTGGATGATTTAATATATTAGATAAGCTTGAAGATAAACTTTTACATGCTAACTGCTGCTAACAATGTTCCTTATGAAACATTTCTAGCAACAAATCGCACACAAAAGCTAATTCTGAAGCATGCTTATCGAATCATGAGAACAATGATATCCATAAAAAATGTTAACCTCACAACGGACTTTCAACAACTTCTATATAATAACATGTTGACATGTTTGGTAAACAAGCTTCAGTATAATTTTTACATGCGTTTTTGTTTGTTACACATGCTCCCCATAGGAACATTTCTAGCAAAAGCATGCAAAAGTTCATTCTGTCTCTTGTTTCGTAACAATATAAAATGCTATTTTTCCATAAACTATTTTCATGTTATCATTTTGGCGCGCTTAGGTTCAGAATTAACTTTTGCATGACCTTTTTTGCTAGAAATGCTACTCATCGGAACATCTTGCATGTATTTTCCATGGGTTCTCCATCTACATTTTTGTAGAAATGTTTCCCCATGGAAATATTTCTTGAAAAAAAACTGCAAATGGCTCGTTCTGAAGATGGTTTACCAAATCATGTTGACATGTGATTATTTTTAAAGTTATCCCCATGGCGCACAAATTCATTATGAAAACGGCTTATATCAGAATTTAAGTATTATATATATAACAAATTTAAAGCCCTTCAAACTATTTCAAGGGCTGGAGACCACAATATAGGTAGAAAAAAGTAAAGAATACAACTTTTGTTTCACGTTAGTTTACACAAATTGGTTTGCTGCCAAAGCACACTGCACCACGAGCTGAAAACATGGTCGCTGAAACGTTATTTCACTTCTTTTGAGTTATTTCACTTCTTTTGAAGTACTTATTGAAATGCCGTTTGCATTTTAAGATATCTTGTGTGTTCTTAATGCAATCGCATAATCACTTTTTAATGGTCCACACTATTTCTCTCGACTGTCGTTTTACTATTGCGTCTGCACACGGCGTACTTCCAGCGAGACTAGCGAGTGCAGGGCGCGTTTGAAGAGGTCTTTCATTTCCGTCGCGATGTCTTCGTAATCTTCCGTCGTTATGAAATCCGAGGGCATTTTATTATGATCAGCGTACTCCAGCGTACTCCAACTGATCCGCGTAAGTACAAAATCGGATTCTTCCGTATACTATTACTCTGCTGCTGAGGCATGTTTGTTTAGAAACAACTGGCTTGTGCTCGACCAGCGGACTGATAAGTGGCTAAAAGCTGACTGACAAGTCACTAGAAGCTGACTAACAAGTGAATGAGATCTGACTGAAACATGACTAACTAATTTAACCCTGCATTGGCTAGGGGGGGGGGGACGAAAAAACGCCCTCTGACAAACTTTTTCTGTGTTTAAAATAACCTTTTTTATAGCTAGATTGACTTTGGTGACGTCACTACATACGACTTTGTTACCAAAATCAGCAATTTTTTTACTGACCGTTCAATTGTCAGATTTGAAAAAAACAGAATCCGAAAACTTTAAAATATTGCTAATAAAAAGGGCTGCAGCATTCAAATCTTGATTTAAGAACAAAATGATAATTTGACCCAGCAAATTTAAAAAGAATGTTTTTGGGTACAAATAGCCGCGAAGTTCTTTAAAGTCAACAATTTTACAGGAAAAAAGTGAAATGCTTGTGGAGCACTGAGTATGGACAACACTCAAACTTACTTTGAAAGCAATGGTCTGAATTTTAACTGAGTGATGCTCCCAACAGCAAGTACTTTATTACGTCATTTTTATGATCCCTTCTTTCACCAGATTTCGACTCATAAATGTCACTACTGAATTTCTAAGATAGACAGATATCTAAACCGGGCTTTTTATTTATAATGATCGATTTAATAATTTGACTGTAGTTGTCCTGGCTTTGACCTTTTATTGTGTTAAGTTGCAAACATGACTGCTATTATCGAACTCATGTAAAACATGTAAAACAACCCATTAAATGTGTGTCACTTTACTTTCATAGGCCGCTTACCTATACAGTGATCTTGTGCGACCTTGTCTTGACTTTGACTGCTGCTTACAACACTTGTTTGATGCGGAAGACGCATCATACCTAAGGGACTACTTTTTGTGATACTAGTCTTAATATGACGCTTTGAATGAAAGTGTGGTCCAACATCTAACATGTATCAGTTTTGACCTTTGACCTGAGCAAGAACTGCAAGGGTGACCTTATTTTAAAAATGTTAAGTATACTCCAGTTTTGTTTCGTTAAGAGCTTTCGATTGTCGCCTTACGTATTGCGCTGAGGTCATTTGGTTCAAAAGATACGAGTGAGCGAAAAACGTCCCCCCAGCCAATGGTGTTTGCTGAGCCTAGCTAATGTTGGGTTAAGTAGTTGAATGAATAAGGACATGCATAATGACTGATTTTCTGTTTGATCGCTACTGACTGATAGCTGACCGAGCGAGCATTGATTTCTGACTGGTAGCTGAAATGTCTTACTACCGACTGAAATCTTGCTTATTTGTGACTGACTGATAATATCTGACTAGTAATATTTGCTATTGCGTAAGAGTGGACTTTTTACTACTGCCTGATTTTTGATCCAATATTGCTGCATGAATGATTGCAAGCTGGTGTTTGCTTGACTGAAAACTGGCATGCTTGTAAGATATATAAATACTAATGACCAGGCAAGTATGTACAAAGGAATAAGCTGTCGTTCGCAGTTGTATATTGTTTGCTTTTCGCGACATTGATAGTATATTTATAATTTTCTTATGTCGGCTTTCCACTTCATACAGCAATCAAACAAAACTTCCGATTCTGAGCTAGGCAGCATGGTAGGTAGTAAGCACGAAACATTGTGTAAAGACACACAATTTTGAAATGCATTCACAAAGTACAGTTTGCACTCGAATAAGCAACACTGATAAGATCGTGAATGCAAACAGAATTTCAAAGCACACAAAGCAAAATCACTTCACTCTTATACAGTTTGACAGCAGGCGACTCGATCTGAAATAGGCACAGTCGGTCGGAGCCGACCTGAGCATGAGAACAAACCAGCCGGTTTTCGACCGAATAACTCTGTCGACATTGGCCTAGACTTTAATTTTCCATTCACCTACCAATTTCTGAAGACGCTTCGGTAGAAAGCTAGTAGAACGATATTTATTGTACAGCTGAAGTTTGTTTACGATTTACTCCTTTGCTTTGGTGAAAGGCCCAAAACAGATTGATGTGTGGCGGGAGTCACAACCTAAAGAGATTGTGGACTGCACGTGACCTGCAGTTTTGACTAAAGATCACGTGACTAAGCCAGACTTTAATGGATATTGACAACCTTGATTTGTATTTTTCACCTGCGTGGACTTGTGCTTCAAGTTCATAGCTTGAGACCTCTTCTTCGTGTCGTCCACAAACTGGGAGTTTTGTCGCTCTCGCTAACAAACCAACAACATTTTTCTACCTGACTCTCTCATTTTCTCTTTCTCTGGAAGTGAAACTTTTTCTAACTGATCCACGATTTCTTTCTGCACTTAACCGATTTTATGTAACTGATCGTTATCTGACTCTGGTATGATTCTGACTGACTTTTTACTATTCGCATTTGGCCGATTATGCAATAGTAATAAGATACAAAGAATGAGCATATTCTACCTAAATCACCTTCCTTTAATTTATCTAGATGTATTTTGAGGCTAGTCAATAGTCATTACTCAAGTTAATACTTTTTGACATTCACAATTCGGTTTGGGAAATGTATTTTGCAGTTAAGGTGATTAGCGATTAAGAAAGTGAATCGTGAAGGTGATTGGATAAATCAACCAATCAAGATCTTAAGCATTGAACAAATTTAATTCACTTTAAACATTACACTAGTTATTTATTGAGCAATGACTGCAATTGTGGTGATCTAGCAGACGCATTCGTTTTTTGTTTCGTTTTCGCTAATGTAGCATCTTTTCAAGAACCTGTTTTGTTTTACGTGAAACACCAAAAGGCGAAAAGCACTGCTACTTGATTGATACAAAGGGGCTGTTTTCACTTAGTTAGCCCAAAACAATGACTGACGCACTTTTCAAGTGACCTTTCAGTTTTTCGTTTAAGGGCGCTGAAAAAGTCGACGTTACCAGCAGGTCTTTCTCATATGCATCCGTTAGTATGAGCATGTGTTCAATGAGAGGCTCTCCTTGCCTGACAGGACCCCACCTCTCACCGTATCATCGAGAAGCGGAGGCGCGACCGGATGAACAACTGTTTGGTCAACCTGTCCCACCTGGTGCCGTCCTGTCGCCAGCGCAAGGGCCGCGGCCGCATCGAAAAGACCGAGATCATCGAGCAGGCCATCAAGCACATCCGGGACCTCCAGGAGCAGCTGTCACGGCTTCCAGGTAAAATGTTCCATAGGGCTAAACAGAGCGTTGAGGCCATCCCTCCCCGTAAACTAGCTACTTGACCTGTCGCAGCCCCGCAGGGCCGCTTGCTTTGGCACGAAGTTAGATGGTGCCCATTAAGTTTATCGTCTTCCAATTTGGACCGCTGAGTTTCAGCAGCCCCGTACAGCAACGCTCTGTTTGGATTGCAGCTTTCAGCTGCCTTCGATGTGTATGTGTGTGTCTGTTTGTGTGGGCCGGCTGAAGTGAAGGGTCGCTGTTACCCGGAGCTTGTCGCTGCTCTTCTCTGTCTGAGCCCATCTCTGGCGCTGTGGTTCATACCTTCTCGGTACTTCTGTTCTCGTCACTGTCTGCTCACTTTCTCTGAGTTTGATTGGCGTTGAGTCGGCCACAGCGCCCCAGACCACCCCAGAGGAAGCACAAACGGAAACTTGAGCGTTGCTAGCTGTGTCATGGTGGACAAGCGAAATAACATGAACACACAGGGGAGCATAAACAGTAGAATTATCGCCAGGAAAAGTATTGTGGTTTGGTCTTGCTATATAGGATTGTCTGCGGGGTGATGTATGTTAAAAATCGAATAATAGTGCGCGCTCAGTGCATGAGGCTAGTTCACACTTATTTGGATTGATCGACAGCTGCTGTCACTGTCACTGCATAAAGTCCTGTTAATTATCTCCCATCGATCATCAAAAGAGTCCAACCGATATTCTTAGCTATGACCACATCCATTTTTCAAAAACCCTACATATGCCAAGGACAATCGATTTCGGCTACATAGTAGGATAGTAGAGTGTGCTACTAGATCACAACCATTCACAACGCAAGGGGAAGCAATGATTTTAGCATGCCTTGAACAGTGAGCACGTGCCAAAAAATATGCCAGCATTCATTTACTCTAAATTTTCCCCCATCCTTCTCCGAGCGAGATAAAATTGATTTGTCCCTAACATAAGCTCCACTAGCGGCCACTAGGGACTAGAGCAAACTTAGAACTATACTCATTTTCAAAAACGAGATTATA
>JARBER010178243.1:0-15608 GCA_030265075.1 Balanus glandula
GGAGTCGGCCGCACCGCGTCGGTAGAGCCCCCCCCCCCCCCTCCCCCTCTTTGATCAACTGACGTTGCCGTCGGTGGTGCTCCACTGACCCAAATGGTGACCGGCGGCAGCGGCAGCGGCCCCGCTCAGCCTCACATAGCGCGTGCATAGAGAAAACGGGGAGAGTGCAGTTGCATGAAATGGTCACGCCGGCTGTTGCAGCAACTTCCCTAGCAACAATTGCTGGGGTCAAAGCGAGGCGGGTCCAAGGCCCATGTGAAAGGTCCGTTCGATTTAACTGGGTTTCTTAGTGGAGTCGGCTCGGGGAGTGGCCTGTATCGCCCATCTCCTCCGTGAGGAGAAGACAGATAGAGGACGGCCCCAGGCGAGTCTGTCGCCCGGGCGACCAGGTCTGACCAGCAGGACAACACGGCGGCTGACGTCACAGTCCCCCGCCCCCGCCCCCGCCCCCGCCCCGCCCGCGCTCCGTGCGAGCTGCCTCCTCTTGTGGCCGAGTGCGGCCATCGTTTGCCGCCTGTCAGTACGGTATACACCGTACACGTACCGTAAGGTACAGCACCGTCTCAGCACACGCCCGCTGTAGGTACAATGCAGTCGCCTGTGGGGGGATGGGGAGGAGATAGAGAGAGAGAACAGAGCAGAGGGTACAGAGCAGACCGACAGAGCGGCTCGAGAGCGCGGTATGGGTACTTACGAAGCTGTAGGTGGTGGTGGTAGTGAACGAGCCACTCGACTGCAGCACCTCGGGAGCCATGTAGTCGGGCGTGCCCGTCTTCCCGCTGATCTGCCTCTGTGGACAGACAGGACGAGCCGCAGGTTAGAAGCGGGCCTCTCCGTACTCGGCAGACGGCAGACGGCGTATAGGTGAGGCGTGCCGAGTGCTCCACCGCCACCGCATCCCGACAGAGACGCTACACGCCAGAGACGCCATCCCGCCACACAGAGACGCCATCCCGACAGATAGAGCCGCCGTCCCGACAGACAGAGCCGCCATCCCGATAGACAGAGCCGCCATCCCGATAGACAGAGCCGCCATCCCGACAGACAGAGCCGCCGTCCCCGCCGTCCCGACAGACAGAGCCGCCATCCCGATAGACAGAGCCGCCGTCCCGACAGACAGAGCCGCCATCCCCGCCGTCCCGACAGACAGAGCCGCCATCCCGATAGACAGAGCCGCCATCCCGATAGACAGAGCCGCCATCCCGATAGACAGAGCCGCCATCCCGATAGACAGAGACGCCATCCCGACAGACAGAGACGCCATCCCGTCACCGTGTCCGGTCTGCAGATGACCGGCCGGCCGGACAGCGGCCGCCGCCGGCTAATATCGATATCATATTGTTCCGCTGCCCGCCTCCGGCACGCCGCGCCTAATCGGAAGGTCAATAGTGATAAGGCCGCCGGAAGCCGAGAGCTGCTGTGGAAAGGTAGAGCGCCGCCCAGCCCCCTCCCTCCAGCCCCAGGAGAGACAGCGACAGACTTACCGATTCGCCCTCCTCGAAGTGTTTGGACAGTCCAAAGTCGGCCAGGCGGATGTGACCGTCGCCGAAGACGAGGATGTTCTCCAGCTTCAGGTCGCGGTAGATGATGCTCAGCTGTGGAGGAGAACAGGGGTTAGAACACTGCCTACTTCGCGATCGGACAGCCGCCTGATGAAATCATATAATGTGGCCAGTGATGTCAGGTGTTGGAAAATATCACGAGAGACAATTACAAATATAAGTATACATTTTATTACTGCCCTTAAAATAAATATCGGAACACTATTTTCAGCCCTGAAAGGATTTCACTGAAAGTGAGCTACACCGAAAGGCACTTCGGTTGGTGTTGCCTACCTTGTGCAGATGGCTGATGGCCACACACAGCTCGGCCAGGATGACCCGGACGCGGTGCAGGTACTTGTTGTAGTTGTAGTGGAACATGCGCCTCAGGTAGCCACTCCTCTTCTTGCCGTTGGTACAGGGGCCCGCCAGCACAAACAGGTCCTTTCCCACCGCGAATGCTGACGAAACAAAAGGAGAAAAGCATGGTTAGTAAGACAGTGATTAATAATTAAAGAATGTGCCATATAACTTGGGTTGAACAGGTGAAAGGCTTATACCTACATAGCTGATGGTATTGGTTAGTCAAGCCATTCGATTTAATTATCCCCGAGAGTGATTGTCTCGGTCGCAGTGTCCATCGCATATCATATCTATCCACTCGTCTTTCTAGCCGTGTCGCTATACCGCCGTATCTGCCCCCCCCCCCCCTCCCTCGATCAGGTTTGTCCCCCACTGCGGTGACAGCGCTCCTGACAGCCGATCTGCCAGGCGTGTGTCCAGGTCGACCGGTCGGTGAAAAGCCGCTGCTCGGCTGGGTAGTGATCCTCCCCATCCCCTCGTCCCTGCCCCCTCCATCGACCCACCCTCCCCCGCGCCAGGGGGCCAGAGAAGGCGGCGCAGGGAGCTGCACCGGTCCTGGCTGCACCCAGGGACCGGAACTGAGCTGTCGGCGCCGGCCAGCCGCTGCCACCGCTGCCAGCGCTGCCATCGGACCACTGTCGGCTGTCAGCTGTCAGCCGCTGTCAGTCACGCCGTCACTGGAGACACGCTCTGCACGGCTCTGCTGGGGACTGCAGCGGCCGGCCGCTGAATCACGCCCTGGCTGACGCGACCCAGATCGACGCCAGATCGCCTTGATGTGTCGACCGGTGGGCGGCTGTAGTCCGCCCCCGCCCCCGCCCCCGCCCCCGCCCGTCGCCGCCGGGAGTCCGGAGCCGGAAGAGCGGGTGCTTTAAATGGCGCCCGCGTCCGCACGGGGCGACAGTGGCGGACAGCTGGGCGAGGTTTCAAGCCAGACGGACGGGGGGAAATTACAAATGCTGTTCGTTAGTAGGAGATTAAATGTCCAGAGCTAATGACGAGGAACCAAGAGCTTTGCAAGACGTTAGTGATCGCATGCGAGATCGTATGACCGTGATATCGTATTACAGCCCGATCGGTCTCCGTCACATGTCCCCATTTGTCCTCGCTACTGCTTCTTTCCGTTCCCACAGTAAATTCACAGCCGCCTTTAAACTGCCATAACAGTGTAGACGGGGCAGGTATTTAGTTTATCTCTGCCGCCGGCCGTGGCGGCGGACGATAGCGGAGGGCTTTTTGTCGTATCAGCTGACCGAGCGGCGGCCGGGTGGGCCGGGCTGAACAGCTGTTCGGCGGAGCACGGACGACGCACGCGCCGCGTCAGACAGCGAAGGAAGCCGGCCCGGCGCGCCAGCCAGCCCCGCCGCCGCCGCCGAGTGGGAGTCTGGGGAAGGGGCAGCGTGTCCCGCCGCGCCTCCCGGTAAACACCTGATCTGCGGCCCGATGTCGCCCGCCGGCGCCGCGCTGTCGGGATTGAGCAGCACAGCTGCCAACCCCGAGCCCAGGAACAGCTGATAGGCCAGAGCCCAGGAACAGCTGACAACCCAGAGCCCAGGCACAGCTGATAACCCCGAGCAAAGGCACAACTTACAACCCCGAGCCCAGGTGGAAAGTACGGCGGAGCACCACGACGGGGGCAGCGCGGCGAACCGTCAGGACGGAGCCGCCACGCCAGTACCGCTGCGTGAGGCTGTGACCCCGGCCTCCGGCGGAATGTGGACTGTGGACTGAGGGTGTGGTGGCCTCTCCGTCCCGCCTGCTCCGCTTCGGAGCAGCTCCCAGCCGTCAGCGCGCCGCTCTGCCCGTCAGCTGCTGGGCGCAGATCGCGGGTGGCCAAACCCAACACCACCTGCCGCCCGGCGGCGGCGGCGGCGGCCCGCACTGCCCCGCGCCGCACGTGTCAGAGGGGCGCCGCTGCGCCGCTGCAGGCTCGGTTTCCGGGACTACCCGCCCGGTCTGCAGCGGCCGCTCTGCTGCCGCTCCGGCCGACCCGGGACGTTCCCGATTCCGTACCGCGCCAGCCGTGGCAGGCAGCGCGACACACTCGACCCTGACGTCCGACTTTTTCCGCGCTCTCGACTTTGGCCGCTTCTCGGCGCCCGCGACTCTGGGCGCGACGACCCTGGCTCCTGAACCAAGGTCAGCCGAGCCAGCCGTGCGCTGTTTGTGAGCAGAGCTGCCAGTATCGGCGCCGCTTGCATAACGCCCCGGTCACAGCCGTCCACCGATCGGGACAGCCAGCGCGCAGGCGCGGTGACCTCGCCCCGGTGTCACGGGCCGGCGATCTGCGGTGTCGGTCTGATCCCGCAGATCGCAGCGCAACCGCTGCCAGGAAAACCAGCCACCGCTGACGGCTGACAGCCGGCAGACGCGCCGATCAGCGGCGAGTAGCAGCGCACCGACGCGGCGATCAGCGGCGCAGCGACCCACCAGAGCTCCGACGTGGCCCCCGGCGACAGCAGCCACGGCGCAGTTCCCAGTCCTTTTTCCGCCAGCCTCCTCGCCAAGTGAAAAACAAGCTCTTCTCTTTGTCTTTGGCGGCCGGGATCCGCACAAAGAGGTTAATCCTCGCTCGGTTCGAGGTCAAGCCACGACCGGGCGCGCTCCGGGGCTTTGTTTGCCACTGAACGCGGCGTGATTAGAGGTACCGTGACCCGTGGCGACACAACACCAAAGCGATACGGCACAGGACGACAAACCACAGCCAATGTAGACTGTGAAGCTCTTGAAAGATGTTTACTGAAGCAAACGAAAAGGTCAAATTAAATTAAAATAAATGAAACAGAACCCTACTTAAATGCGACGTGAGACTGCTAAGCCGAATCGTCTCAGTTCGTCACGCCGTGCCTGATGGTGCGGCGCAGAGGAGGGTCGCGACTCGTGCGTGTGTCCCCGTGGCGGGGCGGCGGCGCCCCAGATCGCTGACCCACATCGCCGAGAGGTGCGCCGGTCGATCGGCGGTCCCGTCGCGTCGCCACCGATGCGGCCGGGCCGCGAGCGATCCGCGCGTGCGGCGGCGGCGGCGTGGATCGAAGCTCGGTGAGGGGAGCGAGCGGCCTGCCCCGCTCCCCGCGGACAGCCTGCCTCCGCCGGGGAGCTGTGTGGCGGGCAGCGACGTATGTGGCGCGAGCGGGCCGCTCCATCGTGCCCTGACTCTGATTTGACCCTGACCTGACCGCGTTTCCCTGCAGCCACTGGCAGGTCTAGCGCGGACACAACGCTTTTATTTACAGCGTTGCGATTTTGTTATGCCAGATTGAAGATGGCATCACAAAAAAACTGCACAATTCCTTAAGCTCATCAAATTTTGCCGCTTTGAGCATTAAATCTCATTTTCACAGGAACTCGCCTCAATGAAGTTGTCTATTTTTTGTACTGTTGTTAAAATCAGTAAATGCATTATTTCCGGCAGCTTTAGCTTTATTGTGGAGTCATCGACCTAATGTGTCGGCCATCGCGGGCCCCCTCGACCTCCTCGGATCAACCCCTAGGTCCCCGACCACCTAGACGCTCCTCGCGTTTCAGCTGTTTCAGCTGGTTTGGTGCACCCTAGCGTAAAACCCCCCACACGGCTCGGCTCAATCATCACAGGCCGCGGTGCAGCACGCTAGCCCAAAACATCGGAGCACAGCCAGCAATCGATCCGGCCGCCAGCGACACAAGAACGCCGGCCGCAAAAACTGCACTGCCAGGACGATCTCAGCACAAACACGGCCGCAGAGGTACCCCGGCCCAACCCCACCCCCACCATCACCACCACCACCACCGCCATCATACCGCCCCAAGACCATACCATACACAAGGTCAGAGCGGCCAATCTCGTCCCCACCCAGCACCAGCACCGGTGACGAGATTATAAGACGAGAGGTCAAAGCGTTCGGAGCGGGTACTCACGCAGTACGAGGTACGCCTTGCTGAGCCGGGGGTCGAAGAAGGCGTAGGCCAGGTCCAGGGTGTACGGCACGTTCTCCAGCCTCGGCAGGATGTCGCGCTCCACCAGCGCGGCGCGGTTCAGCGACGTCATCTTGAGAGCGTAGTGCGCGTTGTGGTCCCGGCCGCCCTTCTTCTGCACGAGCACCACGCTGCCGTAACCTGGGGGCAGGAGGCCGGGTTAGAACACAGGCAGACGGAGAGACGGAGACGGTGTTAGAACACAGGGAGACGGGGAAACAGAGCATCAGAAACTCAGCTAACGGCAGAATAGAGCTAAATCGCTTCAGAAGCGCGCCACTGGACTGCCCAGAGTGTCTGTCCAGGGGAAGCGCAGAGCTGCTGGAGGATCTAATAACAGCGGACCGTGATTCAGCATTACATGCATATTGCTGCATGTCGTGCGTCCATTCTCATATATACCTACACCGGGGCGGGACCACGGGGCTGATATCATCCATTCACACGCTCTTTACATGTGAGGCGGAAGCCAGGAAATGTCGGCAGTGAGGAAAATAGCATTTTACCGCGCCGCATATCAGCACCTATTTGTGCACGCTATGTGTAGAAATACCGTGAGGAGCGGAGTGGGAACGCCGGTCTCCGTCTGCCGCCACCCCGAGCCCAGCGCCGCTGTCGATGTTGTCGTTATCGACCCTGTTTAAATAGCAATGGCATTGTTCGTCGGCTGAGGAAACTGGGCCAGGCTGCACGCATGCCGTTCGAGCCGTGACCCATTTCCGCATCGGACAGGATCTGATCGCTCCGGCTCGGCCAGCGCCGACTGACCGCTCCCCGGCTCTGAACTCCGCCCCGTACCATACGCCACGATATTTCGCCACGCCAAGGACCCTTTAACCCCGCGCACCGACCCCGGAAATATCAACTCGAAGCGGAAGCAAACCCCTGGAGCGCCTGACTTGTCCCAGTTCAGAACCGGTTCTTTTCTAACTCAGAGCTCCGCGGGAGAACGAGGCTTCCGTCGAAGTCGGATCAATATCACTTTTTGTCCCCACACTGGCCAAGGAGACGTCCCTGCTCCTTAGAAGCGGTGCAGCCCCGGCCTTCTCCCCAGTCCCGCTGTTGGCCGAGGAGGGGACATTTATAGGACCGCTGATCTCGGAGGTCCGTAGAACTCTGTACTTCCTTCCCAGCTACTCTGTGGCCCGAGCCAGGCGAGCAGCGAACACGCAGCTGTGCCTGTATTCGCTCCCGTGCCGACGCAACGGGAGAGGGAAGCTGCGTACCGCGCGGCTGTGCTGGAGCTCCATTCCGCACACCTGCAATTCCGCACACCTGCCCGGCAACACGGCCCTCTGCGATGGCCACTGACTGACCGGCGAAGCTCAGCACGTGACCGCTGGTGCTTACAACGTAGCCGGCCGGTCACCGGAAGCTGCAGTGAGTCAGCGAGGTTCCGTGGCTGGCCAGCTCGCCGAGTCACCGACTCGGAGTCACCTCCTCCGCCCGGTCCGGCCCGCCCCGGCCGCTCCTCGGCCAAACAGCTGACTGGGGCGGGGCGGGGCGGGGCGGGTGGCGCCCGGCACCGCCGCTCTTGGCACGCGCAGGGAAGCACCGGGCGTCACCGCTGGAGGTGCCAAGAGCAAAACGGCCCGTGCTTGGCACCTCCGGCTCCGCTCGAATACACCGCTATTGAAATATAGCAAAAGTTTAGCGGCCATAAAGGAAAAAAAACGCATTTATCATGAATTAAGGGCTGATGTCTAGCAGTTGTGTAGCCGGTGTCGAGAACCTTACGCTTTTTTATGAAAGCGGCAAGTGTAGCTGGTGTCAAGAACCTCGAGGTTTTTACGATAGAGACAAGTTTTTTGGCTAAAAAGACTCTCCTGCCGAATATCTTTGATTTGTTGGCGAAGAAATACTGCTTTTAGACAGGAATGCAGCGCTAGGAGAGGAATGCGTATCTTAAATGCGCGATCCACACGTCCTAAAGTTAATAATTTACAACCTGTTTTCCTTTATTGGCGCAAAGTATGACCGTTTCTGAAAAAAGCAAACTGTATTAAAGGTATTATAAAACCATGTTCTGAAAAAAATATGAGGATGGTCTGCTTCCTAAAACAACCAATAGCCATTGATGAGAGGTGAGCTGAATGGTCCCGCTGGCTGCAGTCGTTACGGGACGGTGTATAGGTATAATGCGAGAGCATAGTGGCCGTTACCGATACAAACCTCGGCCACCAGTCGGCAGAGTCGGCTGCTGGTGCCGGACTGGCTCGTGCTGCCAGCGCGCTCCCTCTCCGGAACAGAAGCTCGGCAGCACACAGCGGCACGGCAGCTGACCCAGTTACGCCTGCGGACTGGGTCGCTCCATACGCGCTATGCGTGGTGCAATCGTATGCGGCTATCGGAGATTGCGTCAGAACCAACGGGCTGAAGGCCGATTCCCACACGGTGGGCGGCACACTGCCCACTGCCTGCTGGGCACCTGAGCTCCATGAGATGCTGAGACGCCCACCCACCTCACCGGCTGGCAACGAGCGATCAACAGCCAGGATAAATAGACAGCGGACCCCCGCGGTCACTCCTCTGCCGTAACGAAATGAGCCAGCTGCCACAATGTGCTCTATATTGACCGTTTCCGGGGAGGCTGATTCAATATCTCTTGAGGGCTTCAGCGCAGTTGCGTTGCCGAGAACGGCAGCGCTAGCCGGCGAGAACAACCGACACTGAGGCGGCATAAGACGTTGATTGGTGAAGCTGCTCAAAATAGAAAAGCTGCTGGTCAAATTTGCGTTGTTCCGCGCACGCCGATCAGTGCCATCTTCTGATTCAACGTAATTTTACACCAACATGCATTATAGAGGATGTTAGGGTGACCGCGCCAAACCATTCGGCGCGCCATATCGCTGCGAAATTCCGCCTCGATAAATCGCGGCTTCACCGGGGAATTGATGATTTGCTTGATGATGATTGATTCCCGGATAATTTTAGGATACAGACACCGTCTGGTGGAGATATCGAGATTGTTCTGGTCGCTGTCTGCAAGCCGGAGCGAGATCCCCCCACACCGACCTGTTGCCGTTCTCTCTGTGCCACTGTCTGTCTCGTAACGCTGCTTGATCATCATTTTTGTCGACGAACGTATAAGCTTGGAACCATTACTTTTGAAAAAAAAATCAGCTTCACAGCGGCAGCAAAATTATCGCAAATATTGTTTCTTTATCTTCCATATATTTGTAACTTGTAAGTATTTGGTTTTGCCGCGGCTCAGCAGCGTTCAGCCGCGGAAGTCTCCCGTCCTGACCCGCTTCTTCGCCTTCCACAGTCGGACATCCGACACGTTTTGCTTGAGTTTGCATTGTTTCATCTACCGCGGACGAGGAAACTTATCGACGATATGCAAAACAACAGGGTGATATGGCCGACTCGGCGCGCTGGATGGCACAGTGTGCGAGAACCGAGTAGCCGCCAGGTCACGCCTGTGCCTGCCGCACATATCCCGCGATAAGCCACCTCCCTCGGCTTGGCTCTGTCGGGCGTGTGAGCCACAGTCGGGCGTGTGAGCCAGAGTCGTGGCGTGCCGCTGCGCCGCCCCGTGGGTCAGCGTTCGTCGCCGCCGGCAGCTCACCTATCGACCGACTGAGCACTGGCGGCGCCGGCGGTGGCGGCCGGCCGATAGCGTCCTTGGCTCGCTGGCGCGTGCCGGCGGGTTGCTGAACTGCTAGGGTCGCCGAGGCGCCGCGCCGACGACGCACACGCACTGTTGCCGAGCGGCGGCTCGGAGCAGGGCGGAGCGCCGGCAACACGGCTGACAGCGGAGCCAGTGCGGCCCGCACGGGGCTGCTGGGCCGGTAACACAGCACGGCGGCGCCGGGTGGGGGGGGGGGGGGGGGGACGCCGGATGAGCGGTGCACTGGGGCGCGGACAGGACAGGCGTCACCAACATGCGTGGAGGGAGGTGCGTGTCCGACGGTGGGATGAAATCAGCAGTTTTCAGCAGTCAGCGCCGGGATCAGCAGTGAGTCGTGCTGAACTGACTGCTGATTCTGCCTCGGCGACAGCCCATCAGAACGTTAGCGAGCCGCTGTTTTCAGCACGTGATAGCGGCAAACAGCAGCGAGACACTAAAAAGGCATTACCACTACCTTCAGTTTGGATCCATAAGACGTATTACAAACAAATAGTGTACTTAAACCTTGCTTTTAACCAAATCGTCGATAATAATTTTGCATCAAATTGAATCCAAGCATAGGCAGATAATGGAATCCCCGTGTTTAGCCCATCTGGAATGTCGAGCAGCAGTTTACAAACCAGGTAACGAAAATAGCACCACTGCATTCACAACTTTGTGTCTGCCAGAGCCCGATCCCTGCACAACATCCGCAGTAAAATTAAGGCAGAACTGCATATGACCAAAAACAAGTTGAGCGAACAGCATATTACCCCAACATGAGCGACGTCAGGCCTGCCGTGCCCGTGCCAGTCTGCTGAGTTGTTATCGGGGTGTGGGCCGGTGTGGGCGATTCGGAATGTCAAGTTCCCTCCAAAACGGGGGAGCAGGGCCGCCGCGCGAGCTGACCCAGACGAAAACAACGACACCTTGTGAAACAGTCCAGACGCCAGTCGTCGGTCATATCAGCGTCGCCCTCAGCCGTGCGGACGTCACTGCACTCAGCACCGGGACCCCGGCGGCCCCAGATTGCCACACCGCAGACATCAACACATCGACAGGCCTATATGGCGCCACAGCCCGGTATGCGTCTCAAACTTCCCCAACTCCGTCATGTGGCCAGTGGGTAACGATGCACCCCGCGCCGCTGAGCCCTGCATTGTGTCCGCTCCTCTCCCCTCCCCGACCGCCATTCCCGGTGACATATCCCCTGACTCGACAGAGCCGATTCCGAGAAAAGCAGCGGGCCGGCGAACTTCGCGGCCTGTCGGCGCGGAGGAGAGCGTTGCCGCCGTGCCGTGACGCGCCGCTGACCACACGGCCGACATTCGGGGGGTCAACGCTCCAGCCGACTCGGCCGGCGGCGCGCGTCGAGACGCCCCCTCCCCGCCACCGCCGCCACCGCCGCTACCGCCGCCGCCGCCAGGAATGACGCAAAGAGGCCTGGTGATTTCCGGCACCCGAGGGGGCCCATCTTGCCGGCGGCGGTGGCGGTGGCGCGTTCAGGGCCGTCCGGCCGGCCCGGTTCGGTGTCCCGGCAGACGAGCCGGGCGCGGGGTACACAGGTGAATGACTGCAGCTGATCGTGGGTCGGCGGCCGGCCAGGGCCTTGGTGCACCAGCCCGGCCTGGCCTTGGTGCAATAACAGCTCAACAAACAGCCGGCTGTGAGATCAGAGGCAGCGCGGCACCGACAGCGGGCCACCGCCTCAATACACAGCTCGCATGCCAATGGAGGCGCCAGGGAGGCATGCATGCCAGGCACATGCCAGGGTGATAAACGAGGCACATATACCTGCTGCTGGAGAGGAAGTGCCGCTGGGTGAGGGCGACGTGACAAGTCTCGGCACATAGACCGGAGGAATGGGTAGCAGTGAAAATGGAGCGAACGCTTGTGAAAGCTAGGGTAGATTATACTCGGGGAGATGTGTTGAGGTTAGATGTAGCCTGACACAGTGGATATAATAATAAGCGTGACTGTACTCACCTCCAGAGCCGAGTTTCTTGATGAACTCGAAACTTTCCAGGGAGATCCGCTCTTCCTGGGCACCACGCTGCGCCAACTCTGAAAAGCAGACGGACGATCTGTCAGAAGAGGATAATCTGGTAGATGGCGTGTAAGCTGATTAAGATTACTTTGGTCGCCTGTTATGTAATGGTTCGAGGGCATATCTGGAGTTGCCATATTTCCAAAATGTTAGTTTGGAAACAGCAGCTTTGAATAGAGCTAATTCAGATTTTGGCTGGTTCATAACTTCCCCCCTGTAACATCAACACACCTTCAAACCAAGAGCAAAAAAATGTTGGGCAAAACATTACATTGGAAATGGCCACACTAACTACATATAAACACTCACTTATTTTGGAAAAGTCAGGAATGTCCAGCGCCCTGAACCTGACTCTGTATAATTTATTTAAGTGTGTAAACTAATAGCGGCTTCCGAAAACTGAACCGCGATGCCCTGGCCTGCACCATAACCGGGAATGTCCAGGTCAAACGATCGCAGCACCACACCATATCATAACAAGGCCTGCAAGCTGCAGCAGACCACAGTCAAGACCCAGCCACGCCGCCAGGCACCAATCAGGCGATACGGTGTCCCTCGGACCAGGGGAAGATCAGGGATCAGGTCCATGGCTCGGCCCGTTGACCGGCTGGCACCCGGGGGTCGCCTGACGGGGGCCCGGCTAGCCTGTGTCAGGCGACCTTGACGGTCGTTGACGCGCCCTGGCGTGTCGGCCGTTGGCCGTTATACGCGGCACTTGGTCAGTGGCGGCGGCGGACCGCAGGGTTCAACGCCTGCGCCGCGTCGGATGCCGAACATTGGCAGCGCCATGAGCCGAGGTCGGTCACTGGCCCGACCGGCGGTCCCCGAGTGTCCTGCAGGGCCCAGGGAGCCCCGCGGGCGGGCCGGCCCACGTGCGGCCACCGGATGCGGCAGTAGCGCGGCGTTTTTGTGCCGTGCAGATGGGTTCGTCGCCGCTCGGTGCGATCCGGAGTGGGCTGTCGGTACGACCGGGCGGGGTCGACGCCCGCTGCCGCGCGGCTCAGCTGCTGCCGGGGAGGGGGCGGGGCGCGCGGTGCAATGGCAGCTTGCAGTACGCCGGCACAGCGCGAGGAATGCCCGGCGCCGCCGATCGCGGCCGGCGGAGTGATTCAGGGGGCGGCGCGCCTCGGCGGCCCGGCGGGTATGCCCGGAATGACGGGCCGCTGCGCCGTGTCGCCGTGCTAAGGCCAGCGTTTCGCACGCGTCCCGGCTCGGCTGGCCTTGGCGGTTTCACGCTGCTGTCGTTGCGATATTTGCCAGTCGGAGGATTACGTATCACCTGACCTCGCGGACCGGCCGGCCGGTGGAGCGGCACCGCCCCGACACGGACAGAGCGACCCAGCAGCGGCCGAGCGGCGCTGGAAGTCGTCAGAGGAGCGACTGGATGGCCCAGCCGACTCGGGCGCGCGACCGACCGGTGCTGGCACTCGGTAACTGTCCGACGGCCAGCTGCAGGGACCGAACTGTGGAACGAAACCCGTCCGCCCACACCACGAGCGCGCCAATGTAACGGCTGCGGCAGCTCTCAGGAACTGCTGCCAATTCTGAGCTGCTTCCCAGACGAGCCCTCCCCTGAGTGACCATTGAGCACGTGCAGCCGAGACACGTGCACGATGGTCGCAATTCGGGGACCTAAACACGGTCCACGAAACGTACACAGATGGTGTCCTTCAGCGACATCATGACGTCACGCCCGTACGTCACGGAGCGGCGCAGATGGGCCGGTGGCGTTATTCGCAGTGACGTCAGAGGGACGTCAGCAGAGTGGGAGGGTACCGGATATCGGAAGTGACGCCCCCGGGAAGGCTGGCGATTCACAGCGCATTCGATCACGGCGCTCAGGTCTATATCTGCTCACAGCGGAACCATCCCGACTGACAGATTGTTCCAGTCGAGTCGTGGTTGAATCAACTATGCAGATCGATTCCTCCGCCCGACCAGCGCAGGGGTGGGCGGCAGACTCCCGGCAGCCTGAACAGCCTGCCTGTCGGGAGCAACGTCCGCGTGCGTGTGTTACCTGCCGCCAGCGGCGGCAGCAGCCCCAGGCTGACGACGACGCGACTCGAAGCGGATGGTAACGGTGCGACCGCCGGGGTGCGCAGCCAAGCCTGGCGACGCCGCGCCGGGCCGCCAACAAACGCTGCCGGAAACGGCCCGTTGTCCGTCATAGCCACCTCTGCTCCGATCTCCACTCTCCGCTGGCGAAAACGCGCTTAACGTAGGTATATGAATACCGACTTTCTCTTGTTTTAACCAAGCCGTCCTAGGCCAAGTCTTCTCTGACATCCTCATTGTGATCAGCTCGAGGCTGAGCTATCAATCATTTGAAGTGACTTTCAATTCAACGCTTTCCTAATTCCTGTGATTATTTGTCAATTTCAGACAGGTCAAGCCGCCGTCGCCGTCGCTACCTTAGGGACCACCTTCCCAGCCCCGCCTCGCCCGAATTGTGACAACTCACGTGCCGCTGGCTCACCGAACAGAACACAAACCATTCAGCAGTGAAACAGGTCACTGCAACTCCCTAAAAGCTGCTCAATCTCCCTTTAATGTCAATCAGTCGGTGTGGCACCTATCTATCGTTGCACCTCAAACGCTGCAGCTACCCGATTAGCTGACCCTGGCATGTATTGAGCCTGCCTTAAAAGGCGTCACGCGCTCAGCGCCGCGCTAACCATAGGCGGAAGGGCCGGCCGCTCACTGCAGGCCCGTTATGGGCTGCAGCTCTGGCCGCATGCAGGGCCGGTCCCACGGGGAAGCGTCGCTCTGTTCCGGCGGCGGGCCTGACAGGTGCCCCGTGCAGCGGCGGAGTCCAGGGTCAGGCGGGACGCACAGCCGACCAGCTCCCCGGACCCTGACCCAGTTTGACCCGCAGCGGCTCGAGTCACCGGCGCTGCAGACGCCAGCACGAGTCACAACGAACGACGCACGGCGTGCGGGGCCGAAATAACGTCAACACGCAGTCGGCAGCTGCGAAGCGATGTCATATCCGCACTGAGCCGTGATAAGCCGAGCAGCCCTCCCCTCTCATGAGGTCAGCCGGTGTTCCTGCTCGCGGCCGCGCGGCGGCTGCGGCACCTCACCGGGCGCAGATAGCAGGAACTCGGCCGGCGGGCTGCACTCTCAGGAAACCCCCGACCGGCCCGGCCAGCTCACGATAGTGCCAGCAACAATCAGTGAGTCACACGCCGCGCTCCTCACACAGGCGTGACCTTGTTGAAGGTTCAGCAGGACCAAGAACAGCGCAGGTGATCGGACAAAGACCGGGCGACGCGCGCTTCTCTGCCGGCGCGATTGGCCCGTGTTTTCCTGCTCTGATGCGGAGTTAATCCACGACGCATCAGCTGTGTCGCGCGGATGTGAGTGTGGTTCGTGTACCGGCAATAACAACAGTGAGTAACGTGTGGCGAGTTCCGCGAGGCATGCGCCACAGCTATGGACATGCCGTTGCGGATCGCGACGGAGCCGCAGGTTCTGATACTGATGACTGATCCTAATGGTGAGCTATATCCTGCTATGGCCGTTGCTGACTGCGGGCCAATTTCGTGCACAGGTGCAAATGAGTCGGCGTCAAAAGCCACAAGTCATTATTCTGGGTACACTGCTGGTGACGATGAACGGTGAGCTGCGAATAACCGAATTTCGGAGTATATCCACAGGACAACCGGGATCTAGCGGATCCGAACAACCATGCCAAGATGCAAGACGGCTTGCACAGTTCCAAAACGTTAACTTGACGCCATTGCCTTTCCCACTCAACAACGGCAGGCAAAGACGATTACAACTTTTGCCAAGTCTTAACCGTACAATGTATCTACCAAGACGCGACTTTATGCGTCTTTATGCGTCATCAAACTACATCTACGAGTGAAACTCATGATGTCACCTCCGCATTTAATGGTTATATTACTTTGTTAACATGGGGTTTTGAGCTGGAATGGCAAATTGTAGATCAGATGGAAAAATGATTGATGGGAAAAAAATAACTTAGCTACGTTTATAACTTTTGCCACAGGACTAGTGTCCCAATTTATAAAAGAAGTTTCGAGGACACGGAATTTGCCCACCCCTTCACAACGATTTCCTCCAAAGC
>JARBER010178354.1:0-15601 GCA_030265075.1 Balanus glandula
TCAACCCGCTGGCCATGTTCCCCGTGCTGGACCTGACCAGCGACGACCTGGACGACTTCGCCTTCAGCTTGTAGGCGCGGCCCGCGCTGACGACGCTCCGGTACAAATGGGTGTGCATGATTTCTGGCTGTGGACTGTGTGACTGGCGCCTCCCGGGCGCCTGGGCGGCGGCCCGGGAGGCCGCTGACCGGTCAGGACGGGTCGCTGATCGGGACCTGAACCGGACCTGCAGAAGCTGAGGTGGACTCTTGTGATGGGAACGCACAGCGTCGGCGCCTTGTGTTCGGATGAACGTGATGCTTGTGGTCTGAAGGTGAAGGCGATTTTATGCGTTACACACGGATTGGTTTGCGTCCAAGATGTGTCGCTTTGTATTTTAATCAAAATTAATCGACGATTGATGTAAAGCATCGAGTGGATGTTTGGCAGACGCTTTCCGGAACGTTCTTGGCGAGGGCCAGATGGTGGTCGATGGACTTTGTATTGCGTTGTTGAGGTGGTTTCGTGCGGCATTTTTGCTAGTCCTGTACCGTATGTGGGTAGGGTACTTGTATGGCGATCTTTGACTCTGCCGAGCTGCCATTGATTTGATTAAGTGCGTTTTATTTATTTTCCAACTGATCTCAGTTATCTTGGAGCTAGAACGCGAGCGTTTATGGTTATCTTTATGGAGCGCCGGTATTATGTTAAAATTAATTATGAGACGCTGCAGGGACAGTTTCCATAAACATAGTCACAAACAGCTATTATGCAAGCTTATCACCCTGCGAACGGCCTTAATATTCATAGAAAATTCTGGGAGGTGTAGTGATTTGGCTTATTCTCATGCTTTTTGGCGAATGCATTTAGGGTATTTTGAAATCACGCCAATATATGACGCTCACTTTACTGGTTGTATTTTTTTCGACTTAGGAGGCGTAACGCTACCTTGTCGAAACATTTTGTTCTCTCGAATTGACGAACTTGACGGAACTTGTAGAATCTTGTCTCCATTCTGATGTCTTTGGGCTAGATTTGAACGCCCTCTTTCGCGTAATAGTGGGTAGTAATTGGTAGGATAGTTTGTGTGGTTCAGAACGTGAAATTCGTCTGTGTCAAGGAATAGGTATAGGGTTTAGCTCGTGAACGAACACTTTTGCGGGCACGTGACAAGAGGCACAAATTGTGTTGTTACCTCACAATGACCATGCCTCAACTATTTCACAGATGCTATATTTTCAGGCCGCTGAGGCCGTACAGGCAATATTGATCACGGTCGCGCACAGCGTGGCTTCTCAAATCCCGGCTCGTGAGTTTGAGTGTTCGTCATTGATAGTTAAGCCCAGAGCTTTCCGCCAGGGCGTTATTTTTACATATAAATAGCACACCGCCCCACATCACCCCCTCACTAGCATTCTGACGTGCCTACCGCCGTGGCGGTGACAAAGCAGCGTGTGTACGCAAGGCTGCGAGGTGCAATTGGACGGCGTCAGTCTCGACTCTGCCGAACTTTGCTGCTGACTGCGTCGGTCGAGCACCTCGGGCGGAACCCGCCCTATTGTTTCGGCACAGTGCGGTAGTTATTTTCAGCTCAAAGATCTCCACAGCGGACAGGACTTGGGCTGGTCCCGAGTGCGTGTCACGTGAGACGAGCGGCGGCCCGCGGACCAGGGCGCGCTCGCAGTCTGTTGGGCTCAGCAGCACTGCGAGGTGAACCGTTTGCTCATTTCCCATCCGTCGTCAGGTGTTTGGTTAGCGTTCGGTCGGGGTGCGCCCTAGCGTTCGGCCGGGGTACGCCCGTGCGTTCGGTCGGGGTGCTCCCTACCGTGCGGTCGGGGTGCGCCCGTGCGCCGGAGCTGTGCGGCGCTCACATGAAGCGATGCGGTCGCCGCCCGTGTACATACATCGGTCGTGTGTGGGACAGCAGGACTCGATAAGGTGGCGTATTTTGCTTGTGATTTACGGTGTATCTAGTCGAACTTCGTAATTTTGTATGAAGTACGTGTGTTCAGAGCTGTATCGTTTGTTACCAATATATCAAGCCTCCACAAATAAGCTGTGTTATCTCTTGCGAGTACGACCGGACCACACACGCGCATCTACACCACAACTGAGCGGCGATGCGCAGTGCAATTCGCTTTGCAGGTATCTAGGTACACACACACACGGCAGCATGCATTGAGCACTTGCCGACAGCGACGTATACACGCACAGTACACGAAGCAGCCGGTGCCCGGCTGATGTCGGCAGCCTGCGCTCTTCAAGGTCGGGTGCGGGCAGGCAGGGGAGGGGGAGGGGTACCGGGTGAGTGCGGGGAGGGGGACCGTGCACGAGTCGGGGGGTGGGGGAGGGCCTCGCCAATTAACGCGTGTCATCTGACACAGCTGCCGAACAAGCCCCTCAATTATGCACAGTGACATTGTGATAAGGTCAGACCTTGAACCTACCAAAAATACGCCAAACAAGACACGGCATAAGCACAGAAACCTACACGTGTTTCGACGTACACATTCACCAAACACAGCTGATTTGGACAGTCCTGATCAGTTTTGACAGTTGGTCGCTAATTAAGGCCGTGATTGGAGCAAGAAAGCGTGATAACCGCCTGTGTATCTCAGTCGGGAGAGCGCTGGTCTCTAGATCTGGCCCACTCTTGCAAGGTGGGTTTGAATCGCTCCGGCGCTCGCTATTTGTTCCAGTGGTTATGACTTGCGGCCAGTGGCAGTGACCGAGTTCATGGTCAAGTGAAGCCAGCAAGTCGGGCGTACCGTCCTCAGTCGTTAGAAGAAATTACGCTTTCGACTCAAATTCTGCCGGTGATTGGAATCGCGCGATTGGGTGGCTGGGTCGGTACCTAGGCAATATGGCTGGCTTAGCGTTGTTCCTGATCTCGGAAACCCATCCCATCAAAACATTCGAACTAAAATTATTAAAGCAAAGATATCGGCCCGAAGGATCATAAGGTCTGGCAAGACTCGGCTTACTTCAAATAAGAAAGGACTCTCACAACAATTTCGTTCGAACCGTTCAAGCCACGGGCAACAAAATGTGGCGTTTATTTTCACACTAACGTTCTGAGGCTTTGCATACCGTGAGTATTTTAAATGATGTATCTGTGATACTCTTGACTTTGATAAAATCAGATCGAGCATCACTTTGAACCCTATACAGTACGAGTCGTAAACTTTAACGGAATAATATGCAGTTCAAGCTTTCTGACCAGAAACCCAGTATCTGGACTCGACTCTTATCTTTCAACTGAAACTGGCTCAAACCACATCAAACAACAAAAAACATCCAAATCTAAGTTTTTATCACTGGCCTGCGACGGATATTTCCAATGCTCTCAATATCTCGTGCGTCATGAGTGTCCTGATTTTCACCTTCGTCTCTTCTCGCCTCGCCCCCTGCTGTGACCCATCCCTAGCATTATAGGTGACCCGCGCCCGAGGGCCCAGGTTACCAGGTCAGGACCACACTCCACCGCCGCTGCTGCTGACGGCAACACTTCTTACGCCAGGTTTTACCGTCGTTTTTCTCGCCACGCTGGAGCTTTGATGCCAGGGCGCGCGCGGGAGCTGCACAAAAACCGGCAACAAAAATTGGGGCAACGGGAGCACCCACAGAAAAGCTCGACTTAGCCAGCTGTGTTTGCCGACTATGAGTCTGCAATTGTGCCGCCATGGTCGACGGGGGACGCGAAAAACTGACCCAGATCCTACCTTGGCCAGTATTGGCAGCGACGGGATAAGTTTTTCCTCGCGCGACCCCGATGTTCGATGGCCGTGTTTACCATTGCTGATGGGTTTCTTTCCGTGTCCATCTATATGGCGCCGCGAGGTTTTGTGCAATATCATTACCGCGCGCGGCGGAGGCGGGCGAGATAGCGAGACGACATGGCCGCTGGCCGGGACAGGATGACTGTATGTAGGGCTGATGTAAAGCGGCAGTCGCCTCCGATGTTTGCGGAGCCCCTGACAGTGGATGATGACATATACGGAACAACGGTGACGGAGCTATCGTAGAATCACCAGCTCTCAGTGAAAACCGCACCCCTGCTCCACATCCAGCGGACATCGGGAACGGCGCTGCGTCAGACGGGCAGGCGCCGCTGGAAATGACAGGTGCTGAGTGTGCATGTTTCAAGGTGACGCAGCAGAGTGTTGCAGGACAGGATTTGCGTTGAATTTGTATGATGCAATGCGGTAATGTACACATTGGAAGAGCGCAGTCAACTATTTCTATTTTTATCTGCTCACCTGGTTGGACGGAAGCAAAAATAGTTATAATAGTTTATAGCCATTAGCAGCATACGAAATTTGCAGCATTTGTCATGCTGTTTTAACCATACGGTGCAGAGCTCAGTGACGTGTCACACCTGATAATTGTAAAAGGCTTATAAAGAACAGAACAGTGCTTGTCATCCAGTTTTAACTGATGGTGACGAAGATCATCAAATGTCAGGCCATGCACATGTTCAACAATCATTCCCTTAATTAAATCAAACGTTAGGCTACACTATCCAACATAAGATACATCGCCAGGCAAAACTAGTCCGATAATCTCTTCCGGATCCATAAGTGCTGACTAAGCTGCCTAGCGATTACCCACCGCTGTTCAAATATGAGTCATCGGTGACGACTCAACCAGAACGGTCAACCCCCATCCTCTCTTCCTCCCCCCGGCGCGTACTACTCCTCTTTCTAGGCGTACTCAACACTCTGTCCGTCGCTCTCCTTCCTCCCTACCTTCCTCCCTCCCTCCCCTCAGTCCTCTCTTCCCTCTCCCCCCTCTCTCTCCTCCCTCCCTCTCCTCCCTCCTTCCCTCTCCCCGACAAACTCTTCCCTCTATCCCTGATGTGGAGTGGACCATTGAAGGAGGGTGGCTTTGTGACAACTGACGTGTCACTCTCACTCTCACCATCGGACTGGCGACCGGAAACTGGTAAAAAGTGGCAATTTTCCACTCAGTGGTGCCGGACATGTAAGCTGTCATGTGAAATAACTCCTGGTCGGAGGTGATCCGGCTGTTTTGTTGCCGGCTCTATCGTAGGTACAACTTCAGGCGCTTGTAAGCATGGGGACGGGTCTGTTCCACCACTTCCGGTACAGCAATGGGTGGCTGGTTGGAGAATTGCTGGCTGGGGAGAGGAGCTGTGTCTGTATTTTTGACTTCGTTGGACCGTATAAGCTTGCTGCCAGCTCAAATAGAGCATCATAGTTTGCAGGGATTTGCATACACCTTAGAGTTTGTAATCGTCCTAAAGGATAATATGTGAAAATATCTAGTATGAAATTAAGTGGAACATGATTACAGATCCCGCCTCCGTCTAATTGAACGTGGATAGTCTGCCTTATTCTGAATTTTATAATTCTTCAATGTCTGGCGATTTTTCACTGAGTTTAAATACATTATTTGTGAAAGATTTGCCTTGCTTGTTTCTAACAATTGACAGAGTGGACCATTCTTTTACGTCGTACGCCAACATTGTTAATTCCCTCTGACACTGACTCGGTTCCTTTTCGAAAGGTATTATTGTGCATACCGAGCAGGTGGATCAGAGACTGCAGCTGGTGTCAGGTACTTTGAATATCATGTTATACTTAGCCGCATCGTATCCATAATTCCGGCCCAGTATATATGCTACACAGGGACTACAATGCAAAGGACACAGGGAGACTACAATCTGCACAATGGTGTTAGACGCATTCATGTAAATGATAGGCTGTTCCGCATGTCACAACGCCTTGCGGTACAGCCTACCTATTTTATAAGGTGCGTAAGCTAAGATAACACTGCTTTCAAGTATTCGTTGATAAGATATCGTTGCAAATTTAGACACTGATAACACTGAAGGCTGCACCACAAAGTCCAAAGACCGTCAAACTGCACGGCACTAACTACAATGTGCTTAGCTTCAGGTATCAGTGTTCGGTGGAACTGAAAACAGAATAAGACACAAATTGTTTCAACGTTTGTTTAATCTTGTGTTGATAAAATTTCGCGCGAACCGTGGCTTTACCCATCGATAACTGTCCAGACTAGAGAGAACGGAGGCTCAACTGCATGTTACACAATGCAAGTCTTTGCATTTGATTACTTTTAAGCATCATCGGTGCACTATTGTCTCGCAAATCCACCTAATTTAACACGTTCGTGTTAAATTGTCTACTTGTTTTTTCACATTGCACTTGGTTTCTTATATTTCATTGGTGAATAGTTAAGTCACATTCCTGGTATATAGCGTCTTAACTGAGTGCCGTATCAAGAAGCTTGAAGATTTTCTCACTTCTTAATACCACTTTTAGTTGGGGAGGCAGCAGTGTACGGACAGACTCTGTCTTGCCTGTTCCCAACGTTTGAGACTATCCGGCAGTGTTCCCAGCTGTACGTGGTTTTAGCTTTTCTTTTTGACGGTTTTTGCTGTAGCCGATGAGAGACGTGAAGGAAAATGCCTATCTAACCGAACGTGCTGGCCAGAACGAATTGGAGAAAGCTGATTCTTTCACCATATGCAGAAGCTGAAAGCCGGTCATCGTCGGCTACCGCATGTCATCACGTTGGTTCCCACCCATGCAGGTCAGAGAGGATGGAATCACCGGCCAAGGAAACTATTCGGGACATTTTTGGCGGCCAGCAGTGCACGATACACGGAGCTGGCAGGCTGAAAGCTGGAGGAAAACTGCGCTGGGGCGGTGAGCTGCCACTCCCAGTTACCAGCTGTAGGAGGGGGGGGGGGCGAGCAGACATCATTACAGATCTTGCAGCACTCGACTGGGAGTTGACATATTCGCAGCTGAGCTCGTGCACGATGAGGCGCTAAAATTCTGCATGTAGATGACATCCAGTAGTCATGTTTCGTCGGAATCGAGAATCAAAGCAGCAGCACAGTGCAGGGTGTGGACCGTATGTCATCAGCTCGAGATCAGCTGATATACTATCGTGTCTATGTGTGGAGTACATTTAGACAATTTACATCATGCTTTGGACAAAAAAACACTCACCATGCGCACCAGCAAGTGCTGACGAAGGAACTTAAAACAATCATATCACTCGATCAGCACGTCGGTTGCAAGTGCATATGCAAATACCGAGACATGTTTTCGTTTCTTTTTACAGGAAAAACAATTTGATAAATACATAGCACTAAGTCCAGAAAAACCCTCTCTTGGTTACTCGGCGATCACCTTGGCCCTTGCACGGGATGGTTTTACGCCTCAGTGATGTCTGCAGCGCAGGGGCGGACAGCTTTTGTTCATGACCTTGCTGCGCCCTGCTGGAGCAGCGATCTTTCCTGCGTGCTGTGACGTACGCTGAGCCCTGCACGCGTCGTCGCCCGACTCTGCACCCGATCGGAGGCCACGCGGCTGCGATAACCTTCACCCCCTCCTGGCCTTCGCGGAGGCTGGACTGTGCGTGCTGAGCTGAATCGGGCGGCGAGCTGCTGCAAGACGGCGAGCTGCGTGGCTGCAAGGCGAAGAGCTGCGTGGCTGCAAGGAGAGCTGCGCGGCTGGCTGATGGAGAGCTGCGCTGCTGGCTGATGACCGGGGGTACGCTGAACCAAAGGCGAACCCAGAATTCCTTAGTAGGGGGAGGCCAATTTGGGGGAGCCTTTCAACTGGCGGCCAGGGATGCCATGATAGTATTTGTACGCCAATAGACGCCTGTTCTTTTGATAAGGACCTCGAAGTGGTCTGAGGGGCGTCATGTAGCCATAATCATCAAAGTACACTACATCACTATTTTATACGAATGCGCCAGCGCAATGCGTATTGCACATTGGTCTGATAAATGTATATTGTCTAAACTATTGGAACATGCACAGCTCCTTGACTCTGTGGAATCTTGTTGCATGAAATCATCACAAGTCGTATGTAATTAATGTAAGAGCATGCACGTAAAAGGAAATAGTTGTCTAAAAGTTAAATCACCAGCTACTTGACCCGTGCATAGCTGAATCATCACTCATCACCGTTTGCTATGCAGTGGTGGTGAAGTCTGCTTAAGTATGACAGTCGAAGGAGTGTCAGCAGTATCTAGTCTAATCATAGGCAAAATGGCCGGAGCCGTGACGTCAGCTGTCAAGAACTTGATAAGTTTTATGCTGCCTCTGCCCGATTTGAGCGAGTGACATGACAGTTCTTCTGTTTGAAACATTCATCTATTTGAATCTGCAAAAATATCCAAGAAAATCATTTTACACAATTAAGTCCAGGCTACTCTCCCTCCCCATCCGCGATGTGCTATTGCACAAATGTCCAGCAGTCATTATCCATGTCTAGTGGGCATTCCCTTCGCAGCTGGCAACCGACGAAAAACAGCCCCTGTTACGTTATATCAGACAACGGAACACTTCGCCGAAAAGAGGAGAAACTGAGACCACAACAACGTGTCTGCGAAGGAAAACTGAACAATGGTAATACTTTTTCATTCGCAAGTTATGATCCTGCAAAAAATATTTGCTGGTGGTTTCAAAGTGGGATTTAACTTCAGAAAATGACACTGATTCTTACGTACAGGCATGTTTTGATGTCTATCCAAACGCCAGACTGGATGGGTGGTGGACACCAGCAAAAATAATGCACCCTCGCGTGCAACAGGGTAATGCGTTAATATAAAAAGCAAACAGATGCGAGGATTGCATGACATCAAATCCGTTAGTGATCGGGGTCAAACAGGGTCAAACGACATTATCATAGACGCGATCTCACGAGGGAATATTGCCTCGCAGTTTCATGGTGATTACTAGGAAACATAAGTCATTCATATGGGACGATGCTACTGTCAGATTTCAGATTAGTACCTACCAGACCAGTTAATGCACTTATATAGATTGCTGGTTTGCTGGAGACCAACAGACATGCCATTTCCTGTTGCCCGATTAAACTATCTACCCTATTAGTTTCTTGTTTTGACTGCCTTCTGTATGCAATGCAAGTAAATGATGTTCAAAATTGAAACTAAAAGCTATTGACTCGAGGCAGAAAACTGAAGCAGGGCTAAGTTAACATAGAACATCTGCTTTATGTTTCAGCCTTCAAGTTATCTGAGCTTCACGATGAGCTGTCTTGGCCTGAGTTTCTAAGCTTATTCAGAGCAGTATAGGTCCAGAACGGGCCAAAGCGATCGTATGGTCGTGCAGGGTGGCAGTGGTGTGTTCAAAGTCAGGTGAAGCCAGCGAGCCGGGCGGACCGTCCTCAGCGTCAGGGGACGTTAAGCTTTCGACTAAAGCTTTGCCGGTGACTGGAATTACGTGATCGGGTGGTGGGGTGAGGACCTGCGCAACAAGCCTAGCTTAGCGTGGATCCTGATCTTGGATCTCCATCCCATCAAAATATTTGGACTAAATTTATGCAAAAAGTTGTGACGATATGTTTTTGCGCCGTAAGGATAACATTTTTAAAGATATTATTTGAAAATGTTTTGGTCTGCAAGCTTCAGGATGGACTTTAGAATGCGCTTTGTTCCTAGAAATGTTTTCATTAGAAGCATATGCTCCTTGGAAAACATTTCTAGCAAAAACTGGCATATACCAGCTCATCCTGAAGCTCACTTATCAAAACATCAAGCAATCATATAATTGACAGGTTATCGTCACCGCAAAATCCATCGAAAACGATAAATGATAAATGCTTGTCTTTTACTTAGAGACGCCAAGAGAAAGACGGCATGAATCAAGGACAGCATGAAATAACGAAAGACATGGCAAAAACGGAAGGGGTGATTTTTCTGCCCTTGCCTGCCTCAATCCTTCTCTTTCTCTATGTTACCACCCGGCGTGTGGCACATGCTTCCTTTGATCCTGCCCTGCGGCCCACCCCCTGTTCAGGAAGCCTCGTGTCAAACGGCGAACTCCAAACGCCGCCGACCGCTACCCACCAGTCCCCCTGCACGTCCGGGTCCCACAGCGCCCCTGCAGGAGCTTTTAATTATCACGATAGTTTCACCTCCATCCATCTCTCGGCTAGGCCGCCGCCGCCGCCAGCCGCTCAAATCGTAAATGGCTCGTTCACTCGCCGTGGCCGACGTAAATTGTATTTTCGGTGATTACGGCGCTAACCGAGTCGGCACGGACTTGCGACGAGACGGCAACGAGCCCGGATCTGGCCAGGAACGAGCGGGGAACTAGCCTCCTGTGCGAGCAGGGAACCATTCAGAGATGAGCAGGAACGAACAGGGAACGAGCCGGGAACGAGCCGGGAACAAGCCGGGAACGAGCCGGGAACGAGCTGGGAACGGCCCGGCTACAAGCCCGGTTTAGACTAGCTTGCGAGATGACTCGTAGGTAAGGGATGACTATTTTGGTCTTGGCCGGGGCGACTGCAGTTCTTTTCTTAGATCCATTATTAATTACATTAATAATGTTCCACCGTTTCGTGGTTGGCGACGAGGCGTCACTGAATTACACATTCAATATATGTATAAATTATGATGAAAGAGGAAATCATTAAATGGGTTGACAATGTATATATTGCACTTTCAGACGAGTATTTGAGTGCGGCAAAGGTCTCGCGATTAAAATTGTCTCAGCTGCTCTAGCCATCCACTCATGTACTCGGTCGCGTTTTCCTAGCATTTAATTCTGAGTGGATATGGGCTTGTACAAAACGTTAAAAAGAAAACACGCAGAGAAAACTTCACTCTCTCCGTAAGCTTTCCCCGCCCTTTTTTAAAACTCTGGATAAGATAGCTCTTCAATCCGGCGTAGACGACGCAAGGCAGGAGTCATAAGAGTGTCATGTACCATACATCGCAATTTTGAAACAGCATCAATAGTTTCACAACTGCAAAAATGGGTAGTTATCTCCAAAACTCAAATGCGTGGAGAACATTTACTCCGATGTAGGTAATGTTTGTTGAACGTGGGATCCCAAGTTATGAGAGTAACTTTTTCTCTCCGTGAAACGTCACGTTGTTGTTATTTAGTGGTGTATGAGAGACCAGTGACAGTGGTGTGTGAGAGGCTGGTGACTGGTGTCTGAGAGACTGTTGACAGTTGGTATTGTGCTGTTTCTCTGAGTTTGTTCTGGGTTGATGAGCAGCTGAGTAGGCGTAAAGCAGTCATCCTCTGCATGAGAGGGAACCTGCACGAACAGGGCGTCACTGACCTTATGTAGCCCCTTTGACCGACCCCACGTGTTTTGTTTCACAGCTCATAGATGTGACAGGCCGTCAACATGTGTGACAGGCTGTCATCAGACCCTTTCAGAGTAGCAGAGGTGAGGACTGGCTGGCATTGCTAGGCACCTGGTGGTTCTGGGAAAATCACCTCTCAGCTCTCCATTTTTGGCTCATTGTCAGAGTCCTCTCCACAGCGGTGAAGGAAGAGCGTCTGGGATTATACAAGAGGGAGCATTCTGATGCTAATGCTGACATCGACTGCGTGGGCTATGGAGAACTTTACTCTGACGAAGTTCTCTAATCAGAACTTATGTGGAAACTGTCCCGTGTTTGCCATAGTGACGAGGTCACATCAAATCATAAGTCGCCAAGTCCTCTAAAAATGATCGTAATTGAGGTGACCTGCCTCTGAGGTCACACGATGGTCCGTGTTACTCGGTCAGTTGAGCGATAAGATCGGAAACCATGTGGCTCGGGTTCGATTCTGGCTCCCGGCGAGGTCTTCGATTCCCCGCTGGGGTCGGTGGGAGCTACCCCGACTATAATTAAAGATAGTCGCGTAGTCGCAAAGCCTCAATACCACCACACACCGTCTGAGTTTGAGCCTCCGCAGCCACTCTTATCACTCTCCTCATTACGTCCTGCAATTTCCGAGAACCTGTCACCAGTTCTTCGGCCGAAACATGACAGGCGCCGTCACGGAACAGCTGTGCCCAACCAACTCTATATTTAATTGCATATATCTGCGCAGAAATCTCAGCAGAATCGGAGCAGAATGATAAAACGGGATTTGCAGCAAGAGCTCGTGCTGTAATTTCTGCAAATCCACCACCCAGTCAAGGACAAGTAAATGCGTAGATCAGCCAAAGTCACAAAAGTATAATCATATATCATAAGTATCACAAAAGTATAATACCAGTTAAACGCCGTAGTTGGCGATGAACGAGCGAGCGCAACGAAATGCATGATGAATTTGAGCTCACTTGGGCAAGTAGTTGATCAGATGCAAAGAGCTTGTGCAGAGCATGTGCACTTGCATCATGTGCACGTGCAGAGTACGTGCTCTGCACGTACACACGTGCAGCGGCACCCTTCTCCGGAGTTTTTGGAAGTGTCGGCTGACATCCCAAGCTACGTACGTACCAGCTTTGAACCCAATCCGCTAAGCCGTTCCTGTGATACAAAATAGGGATGCGCACGTGTGCACGTGCAGAGGAACACCACCCCGGAGATTTATAAAATATTTAGCTGAAATATCCCTATCCACTCACCAAATTAGAACACAATCGGCCCAACCGCTCCTGATATATAGAATAGGGACGCGCACGTGAGAACGTGCAGAGTCACCCCACCTCTGATTTATGCAAAAGTCGCAACTAAGGTGCCCCTACCCACACTCCAAATTTGAACACAATCGGCTCAGATGTTTTAGAGTTTGTGAGAGAAAAGTCTTTTGAGCGCTCCTCACGCAACAGGCGTCACTCGCAGTGGTAGTCAAGTCACTCACATTGATCGGCACCGGTCTCGAACAGGGAAGGTTGGCTGGGGCTTCTAGGTAAAGAGACTGTTTGTCAATCGTAAGAGTGGTTGCAGATATATGAGTTTTTCAAAAGTGTGACCACGGGCTGGGTTGGCCTGGTTCATACTCATATTTTCCTATATATACCAGAAATTGGACGCGAGCATAGCGCTCGCACGTAATTGGTTGCCATGCTTATTTATTTTAGTGGCATGTTGATAACGTACTGCATACTGCATAGTTTATTTGTAAAAAAATGCACCTCTTAAAGTGCTTGGTGATAACATCTATACCTAAAAATAACCACAGATAATGAACCTGAAATCTTTGAATTGGTCAAATAAACATTCTTGTCATGATTATTTGTGCTTTAATGGATTACAGTATCACTCTTATCAAGTGTCGAAGTTAATACCTACTTGGCACTTTCAATATCTAATGATCGAGCGCTCAAAGAAGTGTGCCTTATGAAACGGGTTTTCCAACTGATAGCTCTATCGTATCGCTCGCCACAGTTATGGAGTTTAATCGTTTGTATTCCAGTCTCAGCATTAACATTCTTAAACTCATGTTACTCGGTGCATGTAGATTCGGTGATACTATTGATATAGCGAAACAGCGTTGCATTTTTACCACAAACGACGGTAAGAGAGAAGCCAAGCGAACAGTGAGATGGGTAATACATATGGTCTCCCAGATTATTTCAAGTCCCTCCTCGGGTTACGGAAATATATAATTTCCACGCATCTAGAAAGTGGGAACCGGCGCTTGCGTGTTCTATATTACACCTGTATCGTAATATTACTAAGGTATATCACGAACATATACATTTTGTATTTAGTTCTTAATCACATATACAGAACCCGACAACACCAATCAGCGGCAGTTATGGGGCAGCTTGACGTGTTTAAATATTTAGACAGCTTCAGACTGTTGGTGTTTTGATACATCTGCGGCCGCTGGCTGGGCCGTCCGGGGGGCACGGGCGGGTCTGCTTGGTCCGCCTTGGTCGGTTCGAAGGCTCCCGCCTGTATAAACATTAAACACCGTGCAGCGCGGTGGCCTTGCAAAGGTCTCTGGCCCCGCGCCGCCGCGCCCGTCCCCCTCTCTGACCACGAACGCTCCCTCGGTCATGACAGCTCAGCTACCAGACGCCCCCCCCCCGCCCCCCGCGGCGTCCTTGGGCGGTTATTGGCAGGCCAGGTCAGGGGTCAGCGACGGCACGTCCGGCTCTACCGCGGGCCACGCCGCGCTGCAGCAGCTCGGTTTGCAGGCTTTAATTATGGCGAGCGAGGAGACGCCTTTTCCGCGAAGCAAGCCCTCTCCGGACGAGCCACCGCGCGAGGCGACGCTGTGGAGAAGCGAAGCGACGCCCTCGAGACCCGGCAGAGGCGAGATGTTTTCAAGTGGGAGCGTTGAGGGTGCCCTGCGCTGAGACATTGACAGGTCAGCGAGGCAAATGCGCAGTTAGCTCTACAGGAAAATCTCCTCCAGATAAAGCTGGATGACGGAGTTTTCAGCCGATATCTGCACCAGAGGCCCGGTCTCGAACCGTTTCCTCGAGATAGCATGGCCGCTGCACCCGGCCGGGTTATCCCTGGCGCTGTTAGCGCCTTTTAGCGGCTTTTGTGCGTCCATCATGCTGGGACAAGTCCGTGCCAGCCACGCCGCCTCGCCGCCTCAGTCGTGACCTGCAAACGATGCTGGTTTGCCGTGCTTAGCTGTCACTGTTTTGCAAGTTGATGAGCGGATCGTTATCGCTGGCAGAAGCCACCTTAGAAGTGGGCCGGGCAGATGTTCCCATACCATCCAATTTGCATTTATTATTGCAGGTGATGACTCGCATACTGCGACCCATGTGACGCGTCTTGTGCAAGGAACGGCTGTCAGAGAGTAATGGAACAATGACGGGTCTGGTCGTGTATAGCTGAGAAAGGGTAACCGTCATGTCCACATCGGCTAGCATTGTCGTAGCATTTTAGCGATGCTAGATAACGGTGTTATATTGCTTGTCGGTTATCAATGTTTTGCTAGGTCATGGAGCTTCGTCATGATTCAGAAAGTAGTCTGACGGGTGAGTTTTCTTTGACATGTTCAGGGCTGTTATAATTCAACAAGTATTCTGAAGGCGAAGACGGTGTGTAGTGTGCACCTATGTGATATGTATGTCTCCTTTTGCGTTCCCGTCTGAGATTCCAACAAACAAGTTGCAACCGACAAACAAAGCATGCAAAATGATTTAGCATTCCCAGGCGCAGCATAATATTGTTCTTACGTGTAGCTGCCATTTGTTTTGCCACCCATGCTATGATTGTGACATCTTTATCAATGCTTTAAGGCCGTTGATCTTGATCGCGCAAGATTGCACGTTCACGTGACGTGCTCAGTGCACAGTTGTCACCGGTATTCGGGTTCATGCACTTATTTATCGACACGATAATAAGCCTGATTTGTTATTCTTGGGCATTGGGTCGTTGAACTTAATTGAGATCATTGAACTATCCGTGCATGGCACATGATTAAATGTTCATAAATCGTTTACCATGCTTTACAGTCGTGCACGGAATTGAACATGAACATTTTCACCTTTGACTAATGTCAGTTGAGTACTTCACTGATGCTCATATTTCAACTGCAATCAATGTTTGACAGATACAGTTACTTGTTCGTAAACGAAAAGTTTGCTAGAACACGTTTCCGTTGCATTATACTATAGGAGCATTGCAGTCCGAGATGGGTATTGGAAAAGCATTATAGCTGATTAACGATAACATCAAACAATGTATCACTGTCAGTTGAAGAGATGCCTATTGGAGAGACATCCCTAATCTCCTCAGTTTTAACAACGACATCCCAAACGGGCGGTAGAACTGTCCGCGATCTTCCACCTCTCCATTTCTCTCCCCCTCTATTCACCGCTTCGTCAATGACTCGTGATCACGTGACCTTCGTGATCACGACTGCACCGTGACCTCTCTCGGT
>JARBER010178465.1:0-12217 GCA_030265075.1 Balanus glandula
GTCGTTACCAATCTACAGGCCATGAAAGATGGTCACACATGACCTCTCCAAAACGCCAGAGGCTGTAAGTCGCTGACCCTTGATCTGAAAAAGAATATTGTAACAGCTGGCACTTGTGTACTTTGTATGATGACACTTTTTTAACTGAATGGTGTACTGTGCTCGTTTGGAATGCTAGTTTGTTATGCATTTGGCGTTGGCATAGACAATGTAGCACATACTTTATTTGACTTATGCTACGCCATTTATGACATATACTTTGGTTTCGCAGTTCCCTCACTAGTAAGACAATCATTTGATGAAAATGTCAAAAATAAATAAACAATTGAGCAAATTGTTAATACACTAAGTGGGCTACAAAGCACTTGCTTGTGTGACGTTGATGCCACAAAGCGCAAGATTTACGAGTCAAGTTATGATAATGTGCTTTTTATTTGTATATTTTACCAGTTGCTATTCCGCTTATTGTTTAGCCACATAGTTCTGCATGCCAAGTGTTCCTTTGTGTTTTGCGGCTCCCGTGATGTAAATTAATCCATGAAAGCCAAGAGACTTATTGCATGAATATTTGCATTTTTACGCGGGAACTGTCATCCTAATTTGCGGTTCTGGTCTTTACAAGCCTATGGCCACTACACCGGACCGGCTGCCTGAATCTGGAGTTATTTACAGGCTTAGTTGAGGGCTGCTTTGTTAAACTCATTCTCTTGAAACCAAGCAATGTGAAATAGAATGTACTTTCTTTGCCTGGCTTTGTGTGTAGAGTTCCGATGTAGCTGCAAATAACTGCGCAGGAGAGGACTTTAGCAATTTATATTACACTTTGTTACAAACAGAACCGTATGTATTTCTTGCTTTGATCGCCTTTTAATTGCTGAGTTATGCTTTGCAGCCCTCCTTTGTCGGTTGAGGGAGAGAAGAACCCGCAAAACGAGGTTTATTTGGTTAAAAGCATTACTTCGAAAGTTTCAAGAAGTCTAGTTAGCCGGCAATGCACATCGGCTCAAATTATCGTTGAAGTCAAAATTAGCCAAATTATAAAAAAACAATCTTACGTTTCTTGTTCTAGTCATGTTCCGCCGCAAGAGAACGCGCAGCGTTTAACATTCCCAAACCACGTAATTTTCTTGGCATCGAATGTCTCGCGATAAAAGAATTACCATCACAGAGGTTTGGAGCCACGACTTAAATCCGCGTATCACCGCGTGCATCGTGACAGTCTGTCGCGATGCCTCGTATCACACGCGCACATCGCGTGCGATTTACGAGATGGCTGGCCGTAAGTCGCTGGAAACATGTAATAATCCCCCGCATCGCATGTGAGTTGTCATAACGTTTCCGGAGCCTGCAATGCACGGCTCGTATGAATTGTATATGTCACCGCCCATTATGTCAAAGCGATGATTTTTCAGGTCATATTATGTATGACTCACAGGAGTACTCCGACTGCGTTTTGGACTGTTAGTCTACAGTTACGCCTTTTCTACAAGTCACGCATATTCTACAAAGTCACACTGATATGCATTTTCCGGACATAACATTTTGTTAGCACTATGATACTTCACCCTCTATTTTGAGAAACGAAATGTATATTACATGTAAATTTTAAATTGAACCACTACATTACAGGCAAATATCCCATGCAATTATAGGCACACATTGAACATATCAACGCCCCTGATTTGTACGCAGTGATTAAAACCCTCGGAATATTGCAAAGCGTTGAAGTGCGTGTCGTTTATCACAGTCACGCGACGTTGCGATACTATTTAAACCAGGTCAGCTGTAAACCCACCTTTTTAAGCACCTCACGTCAGCCCATTCTCACACTCCGCTCCACATTTCGACAGAACGCGAGCAAACTCCGCTGGCTGAGCTGTAACTGGAACTCAGAGTTCGAAGCATCGATTCCCCTGACAGCGATTGATCTACGGCCGTCCTGCAGTGCGACTACCACTTGGGAATCGAGCCGACTTCAACGCCAAGCACCGAGCACCGAACCCCGAGCCCCGAGCCCCGAGCCCCGAGCACCGAGCGCCGAGCGCCGAGCACCGAGCCCCGAGAACCGAGCCCCGAGCCCCGAGAACCGAGCCCCGAGCGCCGAGAACCGAGAACCGAGCCCTGAGCCCCGAGCCCCGAGCGCCGAGCGCCGAGCACCGGCGGGCGGGCGACGGCGTCGATTCCCGCAACCGGCCGACAAGTTGGACGCCGCCCGTGACAGTTTGACAGCCGTCCGTGACAGTTTGACAGCTGGGTCGTGACAGTTTGACAGTCGCGTGACGCCGCTACAGGCCGGTGTCAGCGAGGGTGAGGGAATGTCAGTGATGTCAGCGAGGGAAAGACCGGACCAGAGCTGGTGACATGCTCGGATCGGACATGAGCCGCGGAACTGGAGAAGTTGCAGAGAGGGGGCGGGAAACTGGAGAAGTTGCAGAGAGGGGGCGGGGAAATAGGTGCTTTGCACTGTTTTTAACAGCTGGTTCCGGTTCAGCCACTCAACGACATCATTTTCACTGCAACATTATGCTGAACACAGATCATAAGGCACCATTGCCGATTGCACTGTGCTAGGTATACTGTAGCAGTGAAAATGCTGCGGCGGAGAGGAAAGGGTAATGGTAGCGATGCTGGCGCGAGATAAAAAAGTTCTTTGATATTTGTGTTATGCCGACAAGTCTCCAGCAGGAAAATTATATGCGGACAGATTTAAGTAGACATATATGTTAAATTTCAGAAAGTTATATCTTGTCCATTGGTCACTCAAAGGCCAGGCATGTCCTCAGAACACGTTTGAATGGTACAAAACCACCGCAGTGGAATGTGGAGGGGAATAGGTAATGGTAGTAATGCTGGCGCGAGATAAAACATTTTTTGATATTTGTGTTGTCATATCGACACATCACCAGCAGGAAATTTATATTTTGATAGATGTATGTAGATGTGTCATATTTCAGAAAGATGTTTCTTGCGATTGGTCACTCAAAGACCATGTATATCCTTCAGATAATGTTTTGATTTATAAACAAAGTTAGCAATGTGTTGTAAACTCCAAAGAAAAGGTATCTATGACAATTTCGACCGCGCTCTGGGAACACCTCAAAATCATGTAAGTATTGACCATTGGCCTCTATAGGTCAATGGTATCCTATAGAGGTCAATGGTATTGACCATCTAGATAAGTTCATTCTATATTCATACCACTGGGCACACTACAATAATCCGCGCCGTGCCGGTGCTCGGCGCCACCTTCTTCGTGCCGGGAGGGTGTTTAGACATATCCCCTTCTAATTTAGTCTATATAGTACGTAGACTAAAACCAAGGACACCGTTGGAAAGCTCGAACAAATTCGTTTAAAAAATATATCTAAAATAATCGCTCAGGTCAGAATTGAGGTCACCAGGTTATCAAAGGTCAAATTTTATAGTTTTATGACATCGGTCCAGTAATTCCCATATAGCTCGGAAACTGTGCTAGCTAGCAGCAAATAGCATATTAACAAATCCATAGCTATTGAAATTTAGAGTTTGCAGAATGTCCTTAAATTTGACCTCAGGTAAATAGTTTAGGTTCCACATGTCACAAAAGTAAAAAAATGTCACTTTTTTTGCAAAAACGTATTTTGCTTATAACTTTGTAACTAACAAAGCCAATGAAATTAACTTTAAGCATAGATAACAGTAGACCTGGATTTGACACTAAATTTAGGCCACTGCAGTAGAGGGCCGAAAATCAAAGATGTGTATATGAAGTACAAATTCAAATTTGTTTTTACAATCAACGTAAATTATTAAAAATTAAGGTGTATAGATCCCCCTTTGCTCAAATTTAAGTGTTTAAATGGTATGTAAGGCCATCTAACCATCTTAAAATCGTGTTGCTACTCATCGCTATTCTGTTGAGACCTATATGTTGCTCCTTTCCATGCAAATACACTTTCAAAGAATTCTCGTATTTATTTACATGCACGAAATGGACTACTCTAAATGAACCCATATTTAAGTAACATTGTATTACAGGTCACTCGTGTCCGGTAAATGCGTGTTTCTCCTTTCCATACGCACAACAATGCACTTTCACAGAATGCTAGCAGTTACAGACTCGCTCGAGCGCTCACATTTTCTTCACTCCGGTGAGTTTGCGCCTCTTGTCGTCATTTCTTGACCTAGACATCCTGTCACCATTTGTGGCGACTTGAAGCTTCCTTTTACCATGTACGTCACTGTTTTTATCCCTCACCATGTTTCCAGCGAACAGGTTGAAAAGGGCTGCCGACATTTGCCGCACCAGGTTGTCCACCACATTATGGCCCTCGTTACACGTGGCCCCAGTGAGCTCGGCCTCCAGGTTTACCACGGTGTTGACCACCTCCATAAAGGCCTTTCTGGGCAAGTTGCACCCAAACAGCTTGTCTCGGCTGACCTCCTCTTTCACTAGCTGCCTCCAAATCTGGCAGATCTTCACGGTGATGTCTATTGCGGTGGAGGAAGGGACCAGAAGTTTTCCGCGGTCCAGTAGCTCTGTGAAGGACCTGAAGATGGACTCCACCTGCTTGCAGTTCTCTTCTAATTTTACTTTCAGCGGTGCAGCGTCTTGGTCGATGAGTATGTCGGCACAGGCACCGCACTTGTTACCCTTGGTGGCCGAGCGTGCCAGATAGCCGGCGATGTGCCCCAGCGCGGCCTTAGTGCAGTTCTCCAGCTCTTCAGGTTCAGCACCGTTTGCCACTGCCGCCGCCAGCTCCTGGACGACCAGCATGTCATCCTGCTGACGCTTTTGTTGTGATGGTGCCATTCTGCTGGCGATTTCAGAGGTGGTGAAGCCCGACCACCAGATCAGTCCTTTGGTCCGGATCACTGCCTCATTTTCCAGGAACTGGCGCACGCTGGACCAATAGTTGCCACCAGATAGCTTGCGCAGGTGTCCAAAGTGCCCTTCGATCTTGTCAGATTGAATTTTTCCCAGCAGAACATAGTCGAGGGTGTCTGCATACCTGGAGAGAAGGTACTCTGTGAGGCTCACCAACCCTCTTGAACTGTAGAAGACAGCCATGCACGTGTCTCTGGTCATTGGTGAGCCGTTCTCTTGCAAGTTGCGCATATAGACACCAAAGTCTCTGATGAAGATGAGGGACCGCTCGCTGGCTTCGCATCCATGGCGCAGCTCCACGCGGTTCTGGTCACAGAGGCGTCTGCTCATGAATTTGGACTTAACGTTGCAGGCGTTGAACCATCGACGCACCAGCTCCAGGAACTCGGCCGTGTCAGCGAAATCTGTGCAGTCTGGTCGGCGCTCGGCAAAGTGCCGGAGGGCTGCGCAAGTCGTCTCGTGGGTGGCTGCGGCCGCGAGCCCCACATTCACACGCTCCAGCACTGAGGGCCTGAGTACCCTGTCTGTGAGCTTGTAGGCTAACTTGCCCGGCTGACCACGCTCCATGTTGTGCAGCCGGGTAAGGTGACTGAAACTGACTTTCAGCTGCCGTGGATCCTCTAGGCCCGGGAAGGCGGGGAGAGTCAGAGACCTGGCCCTCATAAGGCCATAGTAGATATTTTTGAAGATGTGCACTGTATCGTATAGCGTGTAGATGCGTTCCTCATGCTCCGAGTAAGGGTTCAGGATGTACTCGGGATGGCGGCCGTCAGCACCAAGCCTGTTGTGCCAGCTCTGGTTGGTGCGGTGGTTGTCAGTGGTGACGGACACGACCTTGAAGCCGATTTCTGTGAGGCCTTGCAGGACCTTTTGGAAGGTCTCCTGGATTTCTGCTGTTGTCACGTGGGGTACTGGCAGCATGCTGATCATATCCTCATATTTGCCGGATACAGAGTTGATGTGGGTGCAGAACAGAGTCTTCGTGACCACGCCTGTTTTTTCGCCGTACACCCTACCACCCGCCAGCTCGACACACTGCGCCGTGTATACCTCGTCCATGGCGAGATTTACGATGCGCTCGCGCGGCTCCAGCTTCTCCACTCTCATGCCCAGATGCGCCATAGTCCCGCTGTCAAGTCCTGCGTTGACATGCAGCGCCGAGGTGAGCCGCCGCAGAGTCCTAGAGTGCGGCAGACAGAACAATGCGGACTTGTACATCATCTGGTACAGCTTTGGGCTAGTCCTGTCCCAGACAACCGCGTTGCCGAGGAGAAATGAAGAGTATCTCCTTCTGCGGGGAGGCTTGGCTACCAATCGCAACTGCTCAGCCGCAAACGTTGCCACCAGCCGGATGTCATCTTCAACACTTTGGTCTGTTAATGGATCCAGCAGCTGCGCAGCTGCCTCCAGACGGTCTTGGTTTCCAACAGTCAGGCTCTTGACTCTTGCCAAGACATTCACTACTTCTCCTACTGTTTCGAACTGACCAGGCTTGGTGATGTCAGTTGTCACAATGTTCAGAAGTTGCACTCCGTTGATGTGCATGCTGTAGTTGAGGTTGCTAAATATGCTGATGTTGTTGATAATAGCAGGAAGTCCAGTTTCCTCGTCAATATCCTCGGACCTGATACTCAGCAGCTTGTCTCCTTGATGATCCATCATAACTCGCCTGAAACAGGACACGCATAAGGTTTGTGAATTTGAAAGGCATAAATTTGTGGATGGAACAAAAGCTGTATGATTAACAATGGATGCGTCCGTCACATGCTCCTGTTCCAGTAGCACTACACGTATGATTGAGGTAACGCAAGAAATACTCATGGCGAACATTATTAGCGACCATATTCACCACATTGATTTGCAGTCACAGCCCAAAATAAGGCAGATATATCGCCAGCTATGATGTCATATATATGTTACGAGGCATGACAAAATGTAATATTTAAGCTAAAAGGTGTGAAATGTTTTTCGGCATGATTATTTTGGAAGGTTATTGCACTGCTTAACACAACATCCCACCCGCTTAAAAAAAATCATAGGGTGGGATTTGTACCCCCCCCCCCCCCCCTCCTCCCCCTGATAACAATATAGGTCCGCATCCCCGGCATTGACTGCAGAGTGTTTAAAGACCCTTGAAATAATTATCAAATTTAATGCTACAAAATGTTATCAAACACGAAAGACAGCAAATGTAACGGGCCTCACGATAAATCAGATTTTGTTCATCCACGCAAATTCTTTAAAGGCACTTGTTTTTCAAGATGAACAAGAATACCAAATTTCGTAGTTTGAAACAAGAATTTGACAGTATACTGGGTATGGCTGATATAATGCAAATGCAAATTTTAAATTGAGCGTTTTAATGAAAACATTTAGAAGTTTTAAAATTTGTACCATTGATAGCTTACATTGCCGCCTTGCGCGTCACGCTGCAATCATTGGTGGTAATATAACCAGGGCGCTTAATGCCCCCTCCCCCTTCCACAGTCTCTGGCTCTGATAGACCTTAGATAATGCGGGATTAAATATTAGATTAGTACATTTGAAATTATGAAAGCATACCTGAAGCCAGAAGGAAGCATCTCCATAGATAGCTTTTTGTCGAGATCATCCAGATCGCTGATTTTGTCGCTCTCAAAGAACGCCTCAGCCAGACTGTTCAGCGTCTGCTCCTGTTGCGAGCGGCGTGCTGATGGAGTGGCCAATCTGGTAGGACGCTCCTGCACTGCAGACTTCGCAGTATCCTGGTCGGTCTCAAAGACGGACGGGACTGCACCGTTCTTGAGTCTACGGCGCTGCCGTTCAGTTCCGGTGCGAGGGGAGAGGTCGACTTGGAAGTCCTCCGGCCTGAAATGTAGCTCGCATACGCCAGAGGAGTTCAGATTCCACTCATCCAGGCGGCGGGTGGCGCCAATCCACCGTGCTCGGAGCTCTGGATGCTTCGGAAATGAAAACACATGTTTCTTGGTAGGCGGGTCAAATCCTATCCCTGTCACCGCTTTGTCCTCCTTCGTGGGCTTGTAACCAGAACGGCAGTTGACTGCTGCACATTTCATCCCCATTGTACACAGTCAACCATTAATATACAACTTAAATAAGCAGTACGTGTATCTACTTCGGTAAACGTATTTTACGTATAAAAACATTAACAAGCATTATTCTTGAACTTGAATACAAAATATACAATCCCAAGCAACAAATCCAAGAAGATCGAGCAAAATTCAACCAAACGACGTGTTTTCCATAATGTTTCACAAATATAAAATTGCGGAGCCTCGCGCAAAGGCGGTTTCAGATCCGTCATATTTCCGATGACACAAATGTTCGGCCCTCTACTGCAGCCGCCTAAATTTAGTGTCAAATCCAGGTCTACTGTTATCTATGCTTTAAGTTATCGTCTTTGTCCCGTCAAGACGCTTCAAATGGTATACATGATGACGTTTTAAGGTCAACTTGAAAATTTGACCTCAGGACAAGGTCAAGTGGTGACCCAAGTAGGTCATGTTGCATATTGGGCGACGTGTCTTGATTAGACGAAAACATTGGTGCCAGTTTAACACCTCTATTTTCATTGTGTCGCTAGTTATTGATGAACAAGTGATGGTGACCTCGTATGAACTTAAATGACCCCATAGAGGTCGCAAAAAAATATTTTTCACTCGGATTGTCAAAAATTCCCTAAGATAAGATTATCTATAAATAATAAAACTTGTATCTTGGATTTCCTTGAAAAGGGAAGCATTTGAATATTTTTCCGTAGGCTTATAATGAGGAGGTCACGAAATTGACCTGACCTTAGGTCACTGATATAAAAGTTCCGAGATAAAAGAATTGTAAGTTTTTATGTCCTCATGACATCCTGTAAGTATCAAATTAATCAATGAAAAGCTCTGGCTTTGGCACAACTTAAAACGTTTTTGGAGGTTGGGTCACTTGACCTGGTCTGGTGACCTGACCTGACCTGACCCGGAATATTTTTTTTCTCAAAGTTTGCAGAATCGATGCACCAACAGGTAGGCGAAAAACCGGCGGCACTGCACGCTGCCGTTTTTTCTCTATCTGCGAAAAACCTGAGGGGTGTCTAAGCACCCCCTCCCCCGGCACGGCGCGGGTTAAAGGAGGGAGTAGCTCAACACGACCCGTAGTTTTTGTCTCATCGTATAAACAATAAAAATAATTCGATTACTTGCGTCAAGCCACCAGATCAGACCCAGGTCCCAAATCCGATAAGTAAATGGTGATGAAAACTTGAAAAGTTCGCGCCGTTTTGGGTTGTGACACATATCACATAAATCATTTTATAAATGTTATTAAATGCAATATAAATTACATCATGTATTGCAATGTCATAAATATCAAAATTGTCAATACCAATTTCAATAGGCCTACACAAGGTTAAAATACATTTGTATTTTATTTTATTTTATAGATTGGGTACCTACTTTGTATTCAGCACAGCGAAGCAGTGTCACATTTTTACGGTTTCGCTTAAAACTCAAAAATATAGGTAGTGAACCTTATACTTTGTGGAGGATAAGAGGTTAAAAATATTCAAATACGATGTCAAGGAATCGAAAACGATGACAATGGCTTCGTTATCAGGATGACTACCTACTATTGGTGTGCAGGACGGCGCTGGGAAGTGGGAAGCTGAACCTGCGACGCAGCGAGGTGTCGTGACTTCGTCTATTATCGGTTCGCTCTGACGCCACGAATGAACATCTAGCAGTACTGCACCGTAATATCTCAGAACAACGGCCTGCCGTTCACGAGAGCGTTGATGCAGTGCCGCGCAGCACAAAACGTCTGATCGCAGGCGATGCTGTGCCGCGCAGCACAAAACGCCTGATCACAGGTGATGCTGTGCCGCGCAGCACAAAACGTCAGATCGCAGGCGATGTTACGCTCCCTAGCACAAAACGCCTAATCACATGTATTGCATGTCAAAATGAAGAAAAAAAATAGTTGATACTACAAACGTACGTTCCATTATTAGCAACTTGGGCGAAGTAGCCATGAATCGTATTTGTATTTTGTTGCGATAAGCGTCCGGCTTATGCTGTATTTGACTGCACTGAATTCGACGATAAATTGTATTTTGGGTATAGCTAAGTGATGCATTTACAGTTATAAAATGGGATTTGCTCACAAATCGGCCACCAGGCGTTAGTCGGGGTGACTTTAAAATAGTTTTACACGTGGCGGCTATCCACATGGCTGGCCGTACCTGCGGGGCGGGGCGGGCCAGACAATCTCTAGATCACGACTGTGGCAACGGCTGTGGCTGTGGTCAGCCTAGATGTTAAAAAAATGCATCAATCTATCGAAACTTGCGAAATGACACTATCTAACGAAGTGTTCCTGGACGCTTGAACCACGAAGCTAGGCGCCCTAACTGAACAACAATAACTTCCGAATGTTTGTGTTTCATTCGTTTTGCTATTATTTTTCTGGATAATCCGCTCAGGGTGGCCAACGGCTGGCTGTTCACCTTTGGCCACGGCTGTAGCCCGGCTGTGGCTGTCGGCCATGGCTGTGGGGCGGGTAGGCTGTGGAAAAGTACAGCCGTGTAGAACTCTACTAAAAACAGTTATTTACCCTTGTCGCTGATTATTATCGATACAGAGTTAACCGCATTGGCGATACAAAATTGTATTTTTGTTCTGTTTGTATTATGCTTTTCTTACCATTACTAATGTATATGTTCATGTTATATTAGCTCGGTATTTGTTATTTGGCTACGCTAAGCGGCACCCGCACAAGGTTTGTATTGGTTTGCCTGATACACCCATAAGTAGAGGTGGTGGCCTGTGTGCCTTACAGTAAAAGAACAAGCTACAAATGTTGTTGATAAATTTCAGCGTTAGACAAAGACGATGGCAATGACTTGGTTTTCATGCTGTATCCAGATATAATGGGTTTCCATATACATGCATAGTTAAGTCGTTAGTTCAACACCAAAACTGACCCGAAAAAGTTGTCCCCCCAACCAAAAAATCCTGGCGACACCACTGCCCTCCCGTGCGAAGAAGAGAGTCCTCGGTGCAAAGAGGAGGCCCTCTCGTGTGGAGAGCAGGCTCTCCCGTGCAGAGAAAAGACCCTCCCGTGTGGAAAGGAGGCCCTTACATCTAGTGTAGTAGTAAACGCCTGGAGTTATGCTGTACCGCATAGCTTGTGACATATTCATGTCCCTAGATGGCACTAGGCGGTAACTGGTAAGTACCTGGATTTATGCTGTACCGCATAGCTTGAAACATATTCCTGTCGCTAGGTGGCACTAGTAGTAAGCACCGTACCGCATAACTTGAATGCGGTCTTTATTTTGTACTGTATGTCGAGAAATTTAAAAATAGTTATCGCGTAGAGTGTGGTATTTTTCATATTATGCACTGGCGAGATGTGCACCGGCGAGATAAGGTAAAAAAGCTTACCAGACTCTGCTATGTATGTAGATATTTGTCATCCTGGTATTCTTCAAAGCTACTGCGCTCGCTGCAATCGTACAAAAATTTCAAAAAACTTCCTTCATCACAAATATAAATTAACCAATCATACATTATTTATGCGTATATAGGATGGTTGACATGATTCCTAATGGACATGATTTCTGAAAATAGGAGTAAAAATGATTGATAACATGCCAATTTCTTATTTTTAGATGAAAACGAAATCAAAGAAAAATACTCATCAGGATGTTTAAAAATACACATAGCCACAAACCATATATTTCACGTTTTATTTCGCTTTGATTCAAAAATAAATAATTGGCATGTTATCGATCATTGTCACACCTATCTACATACCAGGATTGTTCAGCGATGCTGAATCGAACAAAATAATAAATCGTTAGCTGCCTTAACTTCTTTTTCTTACGCATAAATTATTGCGAGCTATTAGCGAACGTTTCGAACTCATGCATGTTCTCGAAACATTTCTCGTCAATGGTGGAGCCGACGAACCATATTTCCACTTGCATCTCCGCTCCACATTTTAAGCCATAGCAAACTCAAATAAATATATACTCATTGCACAAATAAAAAATCACAAAACGGTTATTATTTAAAAACAACAAACCACTGTGGAAATCAAATGCGAATGAGCATTGCAGGGCGTTGGAACTCCTTTCAAGTTGTGGGGGCAATATGAGGCCTGACAAATGATAGTTTAAAAACAATTGTTGACAAAATAAGTAAAATAGAGCAATATAAGTGCTGAAACATTGTACCCAAGAAAAAGTTATATCAAAGTAACAACGAAGAGGGATTCCTATGACAGGTTATATGCTGCGATATTCAAATGGCACGGTGTCACTGCTCAGCTCGGAAGGTGCAAGAAACTTAAATACAGTTA
>JARBER010178575.1:0-15587 GCA_030265075.1 Balanus glandula
TAAACGCTTAAAAAAAAAAAAAAAAAAAAAAAAAAAAAAAAAATAAGAAAACAAAATCACACTGTTTTCCGTTTCAGGCAGTGTCAAAAAACCTCTTTCGCAAATGGCTGTCATTTCCTTACGAGAAGTGCTAGAAGCTTATTTTTTGCCCCAAAAATCTGGAATATATGCGGTGCGGGTACACCACAATAGTAGAAACGTCGATCACTGTTCTATACCAAGTATTAAAAAACAATTACAGTACTTATTGAATGCACTACGTAATACGATAGTTCCGGCGGCGGCGGCGGCAGACAGCGGCGACAGCAGCGGGCGTCAGACTCACCTCGTCCACGTATTTGACATCGTCCACCTCATACTGCCGCTTGATGTCGTCCGGCTGCAGCAGGCGGCCCATCCAGGTGGCGTACACCTCGTCCAGCCGGGGGTAGAAGACGGTGGTGCGGCCCGTGGCCACCTCGATACAGACGTAACAGTCGGGCACCAGCACACCGACCACCCAGTGGAAGAACGACTCCTGGCAGCGGCGCGCGGGGGGGGGGGCTGTCAGTGAGGGGGCGAGGGCGAACGGTCGTTCCCCACTCCCAGACCCTACTCAATCCCCAACAACGGAAGCATTCTTCTAGCCACATCGCCACCCCCACAAAATGAAACTAACGTACGCTATGAATTGAGACACCCGAACGATCAATTCCTGTGGGTAGACGACGCTGGTAGCGGTACCTGTCGAAACACGGGCCCCACATCGGTGCAGTACCTGTCCAAACTCGGACTCCATATCGTGCCAGTACCTGTCGGAAGTCGGGCCCAACATCGTACCAACTGTACCTGTCGGAAGTCGGGTCCCACATCGTACCAACTGTACCTGCCGGAAGTCGGGCTCTCTCATCGCGTCAGTACCTGTCGGAAGTCGGGCTCCACAACGCGTCAGTACCCGTCGGAAGTCGGGCTCCCACATCGTGCCGTACCTGTCGGAAGTCGGGCTCGACGTCGGTGCAGTACCGGTTGGCCGACTCGCCGCCCTGCAGCACCACCAGGGCGGAGGCCGGCACGCCGTCCGTCTTCCGCAGCGCCTCGCACAGCCGCTGCCGGTTCAGACGGTGCAGCTCCATCGGCACCTTGAGCGTGTGCGCGCCCAGGCAGAAGCTCTCGCTGCAAAGGTCAGGGCAAGGTTACAACTGGGGTGGGGGGGGGGGAGGCTGCGTATTCAGGCCAGTCGGAATCAGAATGTGGTGGAACTTTATCACGGGGATCATGCTCCATGCTGAGTTTTAGAGTTTTCTATGGGATCATTTCTGTGACGTGTTTGCCACAAATGTTTGCACATTTAGACTAACTGTGATTTGGTATTTAGTGAGAGAACACTGGCAATATAAACGACGCTGTTATGCATCAAGATTCAAAGAAATGCATTCCTCTGATGTTATTAACCTGATAGTTCAAAATCATAGAAAGAAGAAAAGTGAAGCTTTTCAGAGTTCAAAGAATCGAACTAGGGTGTTGCTTGCCAACCTGTTTGTTTGTTTGCCATAAACTTTCAAATCGGCGCCATCTAGCATTTAATATTGGTCAAAAGCGAGCATGTTAACAAGTTGACAGCATACAGATGCCATAACATAAGCTTGATGTGATTACAAGTATGTGATGCCTGAAGGGTCATGGAATAAGGGAGTACAAGTGAATATAGAGAGTTGATAATAGAGCCTCACCTTGCCATTTTGTTGGGTTTAGCTGGATGAGACTAGTAATTCCAAACCAATCGGTCTGAAAAATAACAAACATTAGTAACACATATGTTTGATTATGTATAGAACAAACATCTGCAATGTCTGACAAATTATTACACCGCTGCACCAGAAACGCCCACTAAAGACGCCCACTGAAGACGCGCACTGAAGACGCGCGCACGAGAGCCGCTGCTCAGTTCACTACTCCTTAATACTAGTTGATGACTTCCTTGTATAGGTTAAAATGCGGCAAAACCAACAGTTCTATCATTGGACTTGACATGGAATTCGCCTCGAGACTCGCCGCAATGTGGGGGTGGCGCTAGTGTAGTAAGAGGGATAGCGAAAGCGGCGCAGCGGAAGGCACACTATGGCCATTCGGCGTGCGGAGTCGGCGATGTCGCTGTGATTTGTCGCACATTAATAATAATTTGTAATGGGGAATCACTGTTGATGCGCGGAAAATCGTAGCGACATCGCCGAGTCTTCGCGCTGGCTGGCCATGCTTTAGATATTTGCCGCAAGGAATGTTATTCCCGGTTATTTACGCTACGAGCAAGTGACCGTTGGACTAGATAGGTTATTGGAATTAGTTTCGGACGTGCTTGTATTGTATTTAGGGCCTCCTCTCCGCACGGGAGTGTCTCCTCTCCTCACAGGAGTGTCTCCTCTCCTCACGGGAGGGTCTCCTTTCCGCACTGGAGGACCTCCATTCCTCACAGGACAGCCTGGTCCTCACACATTGGGCCTCCATTCCTATTCGGAGGACTTCCTCTCCACACGCGAGGGCCTCCTTCCATGCACAGAAGGGCTTCCTCTTGGCATAGGACATTCTCTCCATGTGAGAGGGCCTCCATTTCTCACAAGAGGGTCTCCTCTCCGCACGAGAGGGCCTCTTCTCTGCACAGTAGGACCAATTTTCTGCATGGGAAGGCATCCTCTCTGCATAGGAGGGCCTGCTCTCTGCAAGAGGGGCCTCCATTCCTCCTGTGAAGTTCTCCATATGAGAGGGCTATTACTCACAGGACTTCCTCTCTGTGCAAGAGGGCCTACTTCCACAAAGGAGGGCCTTCTCTCTATACAAGAGTCCCTTTCAACTTGGGAGGGCCTAGTCTGAGCTCTCTGCACAGGAAGGCCCACTCTTTGCAAAATAAGGCCGGCTCTCTGCAAAAGGGGCTTCCATTCCTCACAGAAGGGTCTACTCTCAGCACAGGATGGCCTGTACTCCTCGCAGGAGGGCCTCCTCTCCACCCAAAAGGGCCTGCATTCCTCATAGGAGGGCCTCCTCTTTGCACAGGAGGGCCCCTCTTCACACAGGATGGCCTGCTCTCAACACAGAAGGACCTGCCCTCTGCATGATGGGCCTCCATTCCTCATGGGAGGGCCTCCTCTTCACATCAGAGAGCCTATACTCTTGGCACAGGGAAGTCACTGACAGAAGAAAGAAGAAAGGTCTCTTCTCTCTGCACAGGAACACCTTCATGTATCACAGGAGGATCCTTCCTCTCCATACAGGAAGGCCTGCAGCCACACACCCTGCACAGGAGGGCCTCCTCTCTACACTGGAGTGCAAGGGCATCTCAGAATGCTGTTCAAATACACAAGCAAAGATCATTGAAATGCCACCATCCAAATTAAGCTGCTGCCACCAGTGAGTTCATTGCATTGACTCTTTTTTAGGTCAATGGTTCATTGCATTTAGTGCACATGAATAGTGATTCCTGATTCAAATTTTTGCCACCAGATGTCAGCCACTATGCTGTCTTGAGGCAAATCACAGCTAGAATGTTAACAATGCAACAGTATCATCTACATTTTGATAGCATGACAAGTCTGAGATTCTGATGTGTCAGATTTAGTTTTCACATTTGATCTTGAAAGGTGTTGATTTTGCTCTGATTTCAGACATTTTGAGTGGGCCATGGCGATGGCCAGATTGGTATTCAGCGCTCCAGTGCAGGTCCAACCCTGGAAACTATTAATATTGGCCAGAAAATGTACTTAAAGCTACTGTTAGGGTAAAAACTCAATCTCTAGACATGTCAGAATCCCAGCCTTTTCATGCATCAGAATGAAGGTAAATGACAATGCATTGCTTACATTCTGATAGCATGTTAAATCCGACGATATAGCAGTGCGGTGTTGCAGCATCTTATCCTATAGTGTAAGAGAAGCAATCTCAAACAAAACCAAAACAATGAAAACAGAGCAAACTAGGCAATGCCGGCTGTCTTGATCTCCATCGTGATCGTCGAATCAAAAAGTTAACTCCTCCTGAACTAAACAATTCATAAACTCACCGGAGAAAATAATGGGCGATGCACCACACACGACACCTCCACAACGAGAGAGCCACGGTACGAGCGAGAGTCCGATAGAGATTGAGATCGGGGGCCTGAAGTCAAAGGTCAACAACCCGACCTAGCCGATAAAAAGTTACAACAAAATGTCTCGTAAAGGCAGTCCCACACTGCGATTCGGTGCGCGGATTCCCGCGATATCGCCGCGAGTCGAGACATTCCGCAGAAAAGCTGAGTCAGAAAGCTCGAAAGCTGCCGATTGCGAGCTTTTGGTCCGAATCTAGGATGAAAATGATGTTAGTTAGCTTCTTTTAAAAGGAAGTTGGCCCATATTCAGCCATGTAACGGAAGTTGGCCCATATTTGGAATAATATGCCAGGGTGTATTTTTTGGTAGTGGAAAGGTTTTATTAACGCTACCAAATTTGGCAGCATGACATGATAGCGCTTTTGCGGCGTATGAGGTGGACCTGCGGCAATAAATATTTCCGCTAATGCCGGCACTGGCTTTCTTTTGCAAATCACGCGCGTTTTGTTGTTGGTCTGAGCGTGAATAAAGGCACTGTTTATAAGTCTACAACAGGCATTTTAGGTGCTTGCTGGTCATTGTTGATATCATTTAATTGTGTCTGATTGACTACGATTCCTTGAAACCTTTTCTTCACGACCTTCCCTTCATCTCGTTTCAACACATTTGCCATGTCGTACGACAGTGCTATTACTGTATTTTCCCCTGATGGTCACCTATTTCAAGTGGAATACGCCCAGGAGGCTGTCAAGAAAGGGTCAACAGCGGTATGTATTTTTAATTTACTATTGATAACTCCTGCTCAAAAAGTGTGAGGATCTTGTACTTAGATTATCCTGAGTGTAAAAAAACTTTTCAAAGTTCAAAGGCTTTGCATGGATAGATAGGGTAAGATGAGGTAAATGCGGTTAAGTTCAAAGGCTTTGAATGGATAGATAGGGCAAGATGAGGTAAATGCGGTCGGGTCGAAACGCAGACAATTCACCATTACTCTGCAATATCTCCCACGCACGCAATCAAACAGCTTCAAGAATCAAGGTCACTGTGGTTGTCTCATTCTGCAATTCTGCGCATGCCCAGCTGTGGTCCAATGAAATCACGCTGCTCAGTGAAAGTCAATTATGTTTTCTGGCGGCCCGGCTAGGTGACAGTCAGAGGCGCACACCTGCTTACAGCTTGGCGATATTTGGGCGCTATTGTTTTTTTTAGTCCAGATGGAAAGTTTCGCTACATAATTTTTTAAAATTTGAATGCATTTTAAGTTTTAGTTCCGCTTTTCCACAGGTGTCGCTTGTGATGTCTGCATTACACCTGATCTCTGTGATATTGAGGGCTTGCTCCTTTTTTGCATTTTCAAGTGGATCTTGATATTATCATTGACCTTTCAGGGTATCAGTGTGTAGAGAAATGTTCAATGTATCTATTGATACCTTTGATTTGTTAATTCCTTGTTTGAATTTACTGCAATATTGCCCTAAAGTCACAATTGTGCCCACAGCGCCATATTCGTCCGCATTTACCTAGTCTTACCCTAGATGAAGTTGGAGCCTCCCTAAGCAGAGCTTGTTGTGGAGGCCTGGCCTTTACAATCTGACTGGGAAATTATGGGTGGTTATCAGTATATTTGGTATTCTTACCTGCTAATGGATCAGCATATAAATAGAGACAAAGTTTGTGTCAATGCTGGTGACAAACAGACCGAAATTAGTGAAATTTGCCATATAGTTACTCACTGGCATTGTCTAAAAGTAGAAGAAGTGGGTAATTGCCACTTTTTTCTATGATTAACCCTCACCCGACAGGGCCAGGGGTCCTAAAACGACTCCCCCCGGAGGTTTTCCTTGCATAACTTTTTACCTAATTAGGGCATTCGTCTCAAATTTTGGATAGCTGAGTTGACAACAATTATACGTTAGCTGACAAAATTTTATTGAAATCGGTCGGATAGTTTTGGAAAAAATGATGTATTGATGATGTCATGTTTTGCCATTTTCGGCGAAAAATGATGAATGTTTGTAAAATTGTATAAAATCAAGTTATTAACCCAAATGCAAACCGTAAACGCTATAAGAATGTAAATGACAATCGCAATAAGTTGTTTATCTTGGATTTTTTTTTAACCCATAAAGTTGAAAAAAATTATTTTTTTAAATCCTATTATTTCAAAATTTGCAAAGTTGTTAAAAAAAACGGAACGTATGTGAAATAACTATGCAATGACAATGAATATACAAAATTTCAAAGCGATACCTTCATTTTTGACTAAGTGTTTGCTATTTATGTACGCAAAAACAGTGACATAATGTTTTGAAATCACCTTTTTTGACTTTTTTGACCAGATACGAACAAATAAATAGCTTTCATGTAATTTGGAGGTGTATGTGACCCCGAAGCTAGCAAGTTGACCTAGGTCCAAAAATGAGATACCGTTTGATTCCCCCCATAACCGGTAACATATTCCAGTTTATGGCTTCTCTCTATCTCTCTTCGTTCAGAAGTTATACTAAGCGCTATGTGTATGTGCTGTAATGCAGCATGCATGGAAAATATCAACATTTATGACGATATCTTTGACCAAGGAGGTCATTTACTGGACCGAACCTAAAAAAACGATATATCACTGGATAGCTGATACTACGGCGAGTATTTTGACGGAAAAAAGAATCGTTTTATACTCATAGCTTTGACAGCGACGAACGGCTGAGTAAAACGGTTATTTTGAGACATCGTCAATTTGAGGTCATTTAGGTGACCTGGAAGGTCGCCAATTGACCTGAGACATAAAAATTAGACACCGTTAGATTTGCCTTACTGCAGGCATCACGCTGGTCTTTTCCGCGTTCCTTTACGATGCTTGGTTCAAAAATTAGCAGGGGATCTTTTTACGACCCCCCCCGTAGGGCGAAGATGAGAAATGGTCCCCGTAGAGCGAGGGTTAAAGTACCTATTTACCTGTACATGGTCTCAAAAAGCTTACAAAATTCTTCAAAAATTATACCAGCTAGGTGTCGGTCACACTTCATCTTGCATCTCAATATAATATCCTAGTTTAGGCTTTATTTGAACATGGTGAGCCTGTAGACCCACAGCAGCATCATCTGTGGAAACAACAGAAACAGATAATTGATAATGGTCTAAGCAACTGACCCATGGGATTCATAGGCTTACTTCGGCCAGTGGTCTGCAGTGGATTAGTAATATTTGCAGATAGTTATACTAAAACAGTATTTTTTTTAAGCTGGAGCAAGTTACTTTTATCAAATGAAAATACTTGAAGCGTGATGTGATCCTTGTGCCATTCCTCATCAGCATCCTTGGTTCCAGCAACCAGGCTCCAGGCTCCCAGAGAGGCTGAATACTGGGGGCGGCACATGCTTTGAATTCACCCTGTACTCTCACCCGTGCCCTATAGGGATCAAATGGGGGGGGGGGGGATCGTAGGGTGGATGTTAAAATGAGACAGGGTGGCAGAAGGCCCATATCCAGCTGATGCTGAGTATCCAGCTGGTCTGGAACTTTATAAAAAGTGCTGCAAAGGTTTTGGAAGGAGGCCTCAGCGCATGTGTGGATAACGGTTGATATAGGGGTCAAATATCATATTCACCAGATGTGATATGTACTAGGGTGTCATGAGGAACAGAACCAATTGATAATAAGTGATCGCACTGGAGCCCAAAAGTACACATTATAGCTAAAGTTCCTACCACAGAAACCTAAATTTGTGATCCGTGAGCCGATCAAAATGTCGCTTTGAACCGATATCCGGGGTTGCAGTCTCTGTTTGCTAAAAGGCAGCAGCCACTGCAGGTAACACCAAGCCGTGGACTTAAGCAATGCAAAATAATTTTGCGCATAAAAACGATGCTTCCGATTTTTCTGAAACACATACGTGCGAAAATGTGTCATTCCAATGCATGATATGCAGTTCAGACATTTACTGATGATCGTCACATGAGAGAAACTTATGTGTTGTTTAATTTTAACTCGCTGTACGAGTATGTGCTCTCTGTCTCACTCTGCTGTGCGCATGGCGCTCCTGGACACTGCTGCACTAGCCGCTGCCAGGCTGGTAGATGCGCTGCGATGCCGTCTCCATTCTACGGACTGCACTTCTCTACATTTACAGTCCCGTTCTGCTGAACCAGAAGGCAGAAACGTAGTGCGTAGTGTGGGGGCGTCAGGTGCTGGTCCAGCAGCGCGCTCTCCTCTCCCCTATCTCGAAAAACCGTCCTGCCCTGCAGCCGGACAGCCGGCGGACGGAATGATGTGCCTGCGGCGGTGGTGGCAGCCGTGTCGTGGCCTGCTGCTGTGACTTCCTCTGGGAGACGCATTTAATTGGGCCATGAGGCAAGAAAAATAATCATGAAATGGCTCAAAAGAAGAAGCAATGTATCTCTTAATCATGCATGCAAATCAGAATTGCATATTAATCAATTTCGACATTAGGAACAATGCAGAATATTTGAGCAATCAGGTTGTACAATAGATTTGAAGCGTGAATCTGACACTTTAAAAATGTGATCAGTTAAGAATTGTCAGTTTTCCTACAGAGCAGATATTTTGTAGGGTTGATGGTGGGGAGAATCTGGTAGTGTCTGAGCTTGGTCGCATGCCGCGTCTCTTCTCTCATTACCGCCGAGCACACTTCGGTGACGGTTCGCACGGACCTCTCCACCGTCTTGGTGGGAACTGGATAGGGCGGGATGGCCAAAGTGCAGGCTCCGATGGCCATACCGCCCTATATGCAATACCCCACTATGCCATACCCCCAATATGCACCATTCAGTACCCATACCTATTGGTATATGATAATTCACTTTCAGAGCTAATTCTGCTAAGGAGCCTAGATATAGCAACAATCTTAATGATTGTGACATGCTCTTTTACACTGCATAGCTATATTCTTGCAATACAGGCATGCTGAATGATGATATTTTAATACATATGATCTTGTTTTTTACAATAATGCTTACAGTATTTATAAATATATAATGACCTGTGTCATACAGAAACCCCCTGCATTGTACTGATATATGATGTTTCCTTGCTGACTGCAGGTTGGCGTAAGGGGCAAGGATGTGGTGGTCCTTGGAGTGGAGAAGAAGTCGGTGGCCAAGCTGCAGGAGGACCGGACAGTCAGGAAAATCTGCCTCATTGATAACCATGTGGTAATGGCATTTGCTGGTAAGTTTCCATCATCATTCATGATTCGTATATTACGTGCCACTTATGTTATCAAAGAACGTATACCCTGTGGTGTACCAATATTCCTGTACTAATAAGGTTTATCCATTAGGGAGAAATGGGAGCCAGCGTGACGCCGTAGCATTTGGCAGCGATACAATAATGGTGAATATGGTAGCATGTGCTTAACGAAGCGATCATCGTCCCTGTCCCTTCGTTTTACAGTCTCAATTTAAACCTCTGAAAGTTCATAATTATACGCATATTGACGAGAAATAAGATGCATTTCACCAAACAATAAGAATAGAAGAATCCAAAGAATAACTGTTTTTGCTTTATGTGTTAAACTTATGTCGTCACCCTTCGGTAAAATTCGTGCTTTTAACACGCGATCGAATGGGGTAAAGGAAAGACTACTCCTAGGGTGACGTCACGACGAAGGGATTCCTGGTTTCGTGGACGGGGCTGGTGATATACAGCCAATGCCTCAGCTTTGTTTAGCTTGACTTGAGACATCTTCTGTTTCCTATAAGTTTATCATGATATTGCTCATTGTATAATAGATATGCAACATTTTCATAGCTTAGAATAAGGAGTTATGAAATATTATAACAAATTATGAAGTAGTATAACAAGTTTTGAAATAGCATATCCAATTATGAAATAGTATAACAAGTTTTAACAAAGTATAACAATTTTTGGAATAATATAACACATTTTTACATAGTAAAACAAGTTATACCTAGCATGTAATAACTCAAAATAGCAAGTTATAACACAATAAAGATTTACGAAAAGTATAACTTGTTTTAACACAGCATAGCTGCAAGTTTTATGTATGATGTTTTATTTAATAGTAAAACAAACAAGAACTTCGTATGCAAATTATAATTGGAAAAAATAATCCCATTGATTGTGTTCTGTCTTTATATTGTGCCCGAATGACCTTGAGCATGACGTTTGCCACTATGCTGTGGGCTACTCGTGGATCTCAACCTGGCATGTATCAGTACCTTTCTCCAAAACTGTGTACCATAAATTGGTATGATGAGTCGGTGTCACAGTGTGGCCGAATTCAGAGAAATTAAGGGGAGAGGGATGCCAAAATGACTAAATGTTTCTGAATGACATCATAAAATGTGGAGTGTCCAGCTAGAACTCATGAAAATCATACCCTAGTTATCATGTTTTTAGACCCAGACACCTGCATTTCATGTGTGATAAGTCAAGCTATTTTGGCATTCTTCATTCCCCTAAGCTAAATCTGTGACGTTGGCCACGTCCATGTCCCCGGAGCTGACCCCCCGGCTGACTGCGTGGCCAGGTCTGACCGCCGACGCGCGCATCCTGATCAGCCGCGCGCGCCTCGAGTGCCAGTCGCACCGCCTCACCGTCGAGGACCCCGTCACGCTCGAGTACATCACGCGCCACGTGGCCACGCTCAAACAGAGCTACACACAGAGCAACGGACGCCGGCCGTTCGGCATCTCGTGCCTGATCGGCGGCTTCGACTACGACGGCACGCCGCACCTCTACCAGACCGACCCGTCCGGCACCTACCACGAGTGGAAGGTGAGAGGGAAGCGGGGTACCAGACGGACCCGTCCGGCACCTACCACGAGTGGAAGGTGAGAGGGGAGCAGGGTACCAGACGGACCCGTCCGGCACCTACCACGAGTGGAAGGTGAGAGGGGAGCGGGGTACCAGACGGACCCGTCCGGCACCTACCACGAGTGGAAGGGGAGAGGGGAGCGGGTTACCAGACGGACCCGTCCGGCACCTACCACGAGTGGAAGGTGAGAGGGGAGCGGGAGAGTGAGAAGTGAAAGACTACCTCTTAGACTAGTGCTTCTGGTGCTAATAGAGACCATTAATGGACCATTAAGTCCATCCTCAGCAATTATACATATGAGCTGATATTCGTCTTTTCATCGTTGCCTTCGTTTCAGGTGTTGCAGCTACACACATAATTAATAACGCCTTAATCCGCAAAACCTTCGTTACGCTGTAATCTGTAAGTTGTGAACTCTTGTTGGTTGTTGCGTCTGATCGTGACGCGTTGATCGGTTTTCGGAAGCGCTCCTCAGTCGGCTGATGACCTCGCTGACCTCACTGACCTCGCGCCGGTCATGACCTCGCTGACCTGGCCCCGCTCTGGCGTCAGGCTAACGTGGTGGGCCGGAGCGCCAAGTCGGTGCGGGAGTACCTGGAGAAGAACTACTCGGCCGAGGCTGTGGAGACGGAGAAGGGCGCCGTCAAGCTGGCCGTCTGCGCCCTGCTGGAGGTCGTCCAGTCCGGCGGGAAGAACCTCGAGGTGGTCCTCATGCGACGCGGCGAGCCCATGAAGGTACCGGTGGCGGCGGAGCGCGGAGGCTGGCCCTCAGGGGGGATAATCGGGTGTGGTGGAACGGGTGCATGTTTGGCTTGGTAGATTTGTTTTCCAATGGGTTTATTTAATGAATTCGGGGTGTGGTGGGATTTCTGTATGCTTGAGGGCCCCCTGGTCGTTCGTGAATGGGGCTATTGGATGTTGTTAGCCTCCCAGGTTACACTTTGTTTGACTGACGGTTTCGTTAATGTTAATGCAGTGCCAAGAAGATACGTCTTAAGATTCTCAAACATTCACCAGTGTATTAGCTGAGGTTCATGCCATGAAATTTAAGTTCACTGTTTACGTTATTACTTATTAATAATTAATAAACATGGTATAGCAATATCTGCATAACAGTGTGTTGATGCATATAGTCCTGCTGATAAATGGCCATAAACATTTGAGACTGGCTTAGAGTGGCATATGTGTTTTAGATTCTTCCTCTTTCTCTTCACTCGTGCGTTACAGGATTTATACATTTTCTGGCATCAGTGATTTGTTCATTTAATTGCTGGAACGTCACCGTATTCCTGCTATAATGGCAGGATTTCACTGTCAAATGTGTGTCCAATCACTGCTGTGCTTCTGGTATCCTACTTTGCTGTGATGGTGATCGTGACTCCCCAGATCATGGACGTTGCGGAGATTGAAGAATATGTTACTGCTATTGAGAAGGAGAAGGAAGAGGAGGCCGAGAAGAAGAAGCAGAAGTAGATGGCACGCGCGCGCGACACTAAACTGGCTCCCTCACACCTGAAAACTCGCTCTCCCTGTTCATTTCAATAAACACTGGTGGATGACCGAAAACTGCTCTTCAAAAGTACGGGAGTTGGCTTGGATATTGTGGTTTGCATAATACATTAAAAAAAATAGAGTAACAAACTTCTTCAGCGATGGCCGAACATACGTTTTGGCAGAAGGTCGGATTTTAAGGTATAGTGGTGGCCCACAGGAGCGTAATGCCTAGGTGGACAGTGATAGGAGCTAAGCTACGTGGCAATTTCAAACAACCGCCACCGAACAGTCGGTACAGTCGATACATGTCACTTTTCATCTCTGCGTGTTCAGTAGTTGGTAATATCTGATCCATGAAATTGGGCCGACCGGGGACATATTTTCTGGTGTTAAGATTTTGTCTCGAAGTAACTACCATAAATATAGTATGATCTTTTGAGGAATGCTGTATTTAGAATCCATGAGGATCATATCTCTTTTATTTTGTAATGGGATCTTGTGGGATAATTAAATGCACCATTACTCTACTACATGTATAGTCTGATGTTGGTCACTGTTGGGGATCCTTAATTCACCATTACGGTTTGTGAACTGTGATTCTGGATCATGGATCCGGACCTAGAATCCGTGCCTGCGTGTATTGTGTATGTTTATCATTACCACTGGAGGTTATGGTGTGAGGCCCCAGATTCGCCCCTCGCTACACCTGACAGCTCCTCTGCCAAGGAATCGTCTTCACTACCCTCTGCGAGCCGTTGCGACACCTTTATGGCATTTATGGTCATACGCTAGGTCAAATCAGCCACAAATCCTAGAGGGCGCTAGGCGCCAGAGCTTTGCACGGTAATTCACTCATTAAATGTTTCGAACCCGACATTTTCATATTTTGATGAAAATGGGTACACATTGTGTCAAGTGAAATAAACCTACCCACCAACTTTTAGCTCCGGGTCATCTCAAAGGTCATATGGAGTTCATTCAATGTCACATTTTGTGCATACCTTACATAATCAAACTCTTGTGGCTTGTGCTAATAACATGTAGTGGAATCAAACTCGTATCGATTACTCCACAGGGTTGGAGTTTGGACCATTCGGAAATAGGTCAACCAACTCAAGTGCGTGGCCTCAATGTGACTGGACCTAACGGGACCAACACCATGGATGTATTTTTGTTTTCAATTGCCTGCTCATAACTGGTCCAAGCTTGGCATAATAAATAAACGCGACATTCACTAAGAATGAACAAAAAAGAAGTTTGGGGACTTTTTAACTTAATGAAATACCAACCAATCTTTGAGTACATACGATAATAAAGTGCAACGGAACAATGTCCCGGGACTCTCTTCGTATCCGGCGGAAAAGATAGGCACTGCATCCGGAACGGGGACACTAGTAGACCGCATGTAGCGCTGGCCTTACGTCCCTTGACATGTACCTCGGAGGAAACTGCAGGTGAATCCTTCAAAAAGCGCAGTTGATGGTGCTCAGCAGAGAGCAAATCATCCGAAACATTCCGCCCATCGAGATCTGCTCCCGTTGGGAAACTATTCCCCCGGGACGCCCGGTTCGGAATCTGAGTGTGTTGTTAGACCCGTGTCTGTCGTGTTAGACCCGTGTCTGTCGTGTTAGACCCGTGTCTGTCGTGGGGTGCTCACGTCGCACATGTTAAAATGTGTTTCGGGCTACTGATCCTGTCGTTGCGCCCATAAACCCCAACCATCGTCATCCACTAATCGGACACGACATGATTGACAAATATTTCGCGAAACGCGGCTCACACTATCGTGCACGGCTTGGTTCTGTCACAGTGTCACACGTATGCTACGCCATATCCCAGCTTACAATCTGACGTTTTCACAACGTTGTGAAAAGGTTGTGACGCAATTACACAACGTTGAAACAGGGAAATTGTGTAGACTCCCAGGAACGTTGTCACAACGTTACCTTGCGACGCTTACAAGTTACAAGACGTTATAGCAACGTTGTTTCAACGTTACTTTTGACAGCCATTGCTAAGGTGATGAACATGGTCGCCCAACAATCCTAGTAAGATGGTGAAGTTACTCAATTTAGGTAATTGCACCACATTGCAAGATATTCTTCCAAAGTTACAACACTGTAACGATACAACGTTTGACGCCTTTAGAACTTTGTTCTCCACAACGCTCACGACGTTGTTGCAACGTTTTCGAAACGTAAAACTTAAACTTGATTTCTGACAACATTGTTACAACGTTATCTGTTACCTGGAATACTACGCAGTACGCCCCTTCCCCCCCCCCCCCTTGGATACGTGGCTGGGCTTACTTTCCCCTGTAGGTAGGCCTTTGGGGAGGGCGATGGCCTAACCCCAGACATGGTCCAAGGCCCGTGCGTTTTACCTTTAGGTACCGTGTAACCCGTGTAGCCCAGTCGAGAAAGAGCTGGACTCTGGATCTAACCCACCCTGGCTAGGTGGGTTCGATTCGCTTCGGCGCTCGCTATTTGCTGCGGTGGGGATGACCTGCAGCGGGTGGCAGCGGCCGCGTTCAAGGTCAGGTGATGCCAGCGATTCGAGCTGACCGTTCTCAGTCGTCGGTGGACAAGCTTTCGACTACAAATTCTGCCGGGGACTGCCGGTGGGTGGTGAGGTCAGTTACCTGCGCAACAAGCCTAGCTTATCGTGGATATTACACTCGGATCTCCATCCCATCAAAACCTTTGCCCTATTTTTTTTTATGAAAAACGGGGATTTTTGCTACGGAAAATGCGCTGTAGCACTTTGACGCATTAAATCCTATTGCTCATCACTTTCTTTATCTAACTCAATACTTTTTCGTTTTTCGAAGCATTCGAATTTCGAACACCATAAGTCGTAAAAAACGTACGAATGATCCTGGCTCCTGGATTGTGTATAATCCATAGGATCTTGGACTATTTACACAGTGTTCTGATGCTCTGATCAAAGGAAAAGGGCTACATTGACATGTGAATAATTGTGTGAGAAATAGAGCCCTTCATGGAATGGAAATTCCACATGGATATTGAAATGGATTGGATATGGACGGAAATGGGGCAAACTTTTGGGGAATTCATGGAATGGAATGGATTTGGATCTCTCTGAATGGGCTGGAATGGGATGGGGGCTGAACAATGTCCCATGAAGCCTGAAGGGCTCTAGACTGAGGCACTGGTGGAGAATTGTATACTTCTGTGGGTGTCCAAACACCCACGGAGGCTAGCGAACACCCATACGAAAAAA
>JARBER010178686.1:0-15577 GCA_030265075.1 Balanus glandula
ACCTGACAGCTGCCAGCTGGCGCTGCCTGACCTGACAGCTGCCAGCTGGCGCCGCCTGACCTGACAGCTGCCAGCTGGCGCCGCCTGGCCTGACAGCTGCCAGCTGGCGCCGCCTGGCCTGACAGCTGCCAGCTGCCGCTGCCTGGCCTGACAGCTGCCAGCTGAAGCCGCCTGGCCTGACAGCTGCCAGCTGAAGCCGCCTGGCCTGACAGCTGCCAGCTGCCGCTGCCTGACCTGACAGCTGCCAGCTGGCGCTGCCTGACCTGACAGCTGCCAGCTGGCGCCGCCTGACCTGACAGCTGCCAGCTGCCGCCGCCTGACCTGACAGCTGCCAGCTGCCGCTGCCTGGCCCGCCAGCCGAGCAGTAGCCTCCGTGCCGCTTCTTTTCCTCGCATGCCGTGGAGTCAGGTGCAGCTCCGGGCGCCAACTGTCCGTTACTGAGCCAGAGTAGTTTCCTGTTCAGTCGATTCTTCCGCCTCCAGCATGGCTGTGGATTCAGCGCTGGACAAAGAAATGGGTCAAATTCTTGGAAAAATACGTTTTCTTGTGTATTTTGATGGTACTTTCGAACGATTTTGCCCTGAAGTGCTCAGTCTCCCCCTCCGACTCCCCCCCCCCCCAACTTGTCCGGCGAAGCTGCGTGCCTGTCCTGGTGGATGGAGCAATAGTCACCCTGGGACAGTGGGCCAGCTCAAGCTGTGTCGTTAGGTGCCGGGGAGGCACGTGTCGTCAGGTGCCGGGGAGGCGCGTGCGGACCGCTTCTGTCACGGTTGCTGCTGACACAGAAAAAGGCCGCTGACTGGTATCCAGTCAGCACGTCAACTTCCCCTGACTTCCCCTGGCTCAGTGGCTGGCTGCAGTGGTTCAACAAAGAGGCGACAATTTCCTCTGCTGTTCGATGTGCTATAGCCTATAGGTATACTATGGGCCTGTTCCCGTCGCACCTCTAACCTTCAAGCTGCTCCAACTGCAACTGCTCCTATTCTTTAACACAGAGCAGTTGCCGTTTGAGCCACTTGGAGCCAGTTAAATCCAGTTGGAGCTGCGACGGGAACAGACGCTATAAAGTCAGTGTATGTTTGCGGTTTTGAGACGCGACAACTGCTCGCTGGAAGCGGGTCAGCTCCATCAGCCTGACTCCCTCCTGGTGATGGTGACTAGAGCCCATCATGGAATGGAAATTCCCATGTGAATTCCCATGGGAATGGAAATGGGATGGAAATGGGCGAAACTTTGGGGAGTTCATGGAAATGGAACGGAATTGGATTGGAATGAGACTGATCATATCATTTTTTAGCACTAAAAACCGTTATATATGCTGATTTTTGTGGAAATGGGATGGAAATGGGAGTCCAATTACAAATGGAAATAGAACGGAACGGATTTGGATCTGGCTGAATGGGATGGAATGGAATGGGAACTGAAAACATGTCCCATGAAGGGCTCTAATGGTATGCCCCCAAAATGACCCATCAACAAACCCTTTACCCCTCTCCCGCCAAAAAAGTACAGGTAGTTATGTTCAAAACAGTAGGTAATGAGCAATGCATAATATATAGCAATGCAATAGACTGTGCCTGATGCAACGTCTGCTGACGAACTCGGAACCACGCTCCCTGGTACGGAGATTGGTGCAAAGACGTGACGTGCGGCACACTCAAACGCGACAAGACAACAACCTAGACCTACCAGCGATCAAGACTGAGTACGGCAGACGCCGGTTCTTCTACCAAACGGTTGATGCGTTTAACCGCCTCCCATCCCGTCACCGTGAGCCGCATCGGAGCCTTTGAAAGACGCCTCCAAAGGCATTTGACGGACATTTTGCACCCGTGCAAAATGTGACCGAGCGTGCCTGCTGTGGAGTGTATGTGAGTGTGGGGGTTTGCTTGTTTGTTCCCGCATCCGCTAGATAGCTACTGTTTCTGTTACCGGGCTGTCACACGTGACTCAAGGCATGAAAAACCGGTATGATACTGGATGTTCTTACGGATAATACAAACACAAATGCAGTAATCAATATTCATTATTCATGCATCCAACAGCGCTGGGACGCTGGGACCAGAATTACGCATCAATGCCCACCTAACCGGACCTGATGTCTTCGATCAGAATAGCAGACCTATTCGCTGTAGATCATCGTGAAATATGCTACATGTAGTTAACGTTAATTTCAAAATCCCATTGGAATTGCGAACTTAGTCTCTGAATGTTAGCATTACAGCGTACTAAGTAGTAGCTCGACATGAAGCACCATGTTATTAGTTGTTAACAAAAATGTTGATTGGTAAAATACCTGTTTAACGGCTGTTTAACGTAAAGCATGTCATTGTCCATGCTTCCTAAGGGCTAGCGATGCAGATCTGCCACTAGATAGCTGGCTGAGTATGGCTGCCCGGCTGAGCAGGGGGCAGCGCCACCTGCCGCCGCTGCCGGATCTCATCTGGCCGGAGACCCCAGTCGTGCGCGGCACGGCACGGCACGACGCACCCATCCGGCCGAGCTGGCAATCGCCTCGGCCACTTTAGGGCCTCGCCTCATCACGTAGGGTAGAGCAAGCTGATCGCACCCGGTCAATGTCCCAACTGGGCCGCCGCACTGTGAGAGGAGTTACTATGGCACTGCACACTGCTGCTATTTGATATCAGAGCAGCCATAACCTTATAACTTCTGAAGTACGTGAGCTATTTTGACGAAAAAGGGCACAATCGAAAGCATTTGAAAAGCTGTATCATGTCAACAATGCAAATCATAAATGGCGGACCTATATTGTTACAAAAACGGGAGTCAAAATATGTAATGTATCTACCATAAGCGTCGCTTTGATTAATCATTTAGTGACCATTTATTGGCTGCATTTTATATGACATGAAAGTACCTAACATAATAATATCCTAAGTCACATTTTAGTAATATTTCACTACCAATGGCGTATCTAGGACCAAAAATAGCGAAAAACTGTAGCAATTTAAAAGCAAAAAAAAATCATTTATTCAGTTCACTTTTCGAATATTCTAGTGAGAATATTTCTCACTAAAATATTCGAATAAAGGTCAGACCAAGTTTAGTTGCCAACTAACGCGATTATTCCGTGTTACAGTGGTGATCTGTTGTTCTTGTTTTTTAGCGTGCCCCTCGTGCCCCTTTTAGCGTGCCCCTTGAATGGCACGTCATTGTTCAAGACTGCAGCACGAGCATGCAGGCGCTGACCTCGATGGTTGCGGTTTTCTCGTCGTCAACTAAACAGTGTTCCCGGGCATCATCCGACATTCACTCTTCCAAAAGCGATATGCCCGTTGGGACTAGAGTTTACTAGGGCCATCGGCCATGAAGTCGTGTATCTTGTGAACTATTGTCCAGGAATAGTGGCGCGAGGCACCGTAAGTTCGGACATCATCTTTGTTTTGTATTCTTCCTCGGCCCTCCAATGCAAGTATCGAGGCCGGCGGGCGCCTCATTCCCAAACCTTACTTAAGAATAATAGATCACTAAAGAGGTACGGTTACACCACCACGCAGGGCAACTCAAGCGCTAAAAACTTTGCTACGCACTGCAACATTTCGCCGCCGCCCACCAGCCGACGGTGACAGTCAACACTGGGCAGTTCGCGCCGCCAAACAAAGGCCCGGAACACCAGTATGCAGTGACTTGACCTCACGGGCATGAAGCACCCGCACGCTCTCTATCCATACTGTTAATCTAATACATATATACACCCAGTACCTACTCACATACATACATAACATACCAAAGTCTTAATGCATTTGGCTGGGGTCTTTTAAGCCCAGAAAATCTGCAGATATGGGTTCCTCGACACGGGTTATAAAACTACAATCTTAGCCCAAAACCCCATATTACTGGTGAACTATTTATTTTAATATGGTTTAAAACCCTTATAAGCTGCAGGTTGTTTCAATCAAAGGACATTTTAAATTTGTCTATTACAATAATACATCTTTGTCTTAGCTTAGAATCTCCAGACAAACACGAAAATATGTGTTCCAGTTCACATATTGGTATTGTTCGTATAAAGATAACCTTCCAACTTCAAGTACGAAAAAATGACTTTTCGTGCAAAGCGCATTTTACTCCGCGTGTTCGGGAGCAACTTAAATGACTGTGAGGATACCAACGAAAAACTGTAATCACGTGATTTCACCACGTGGCCCACAACAGAATATGAAAATGTGTTAGATTATGCAATTGTGTTTTTCATTCCAATTACATCGGTTTATTGATACCAAATATCTTTCAATGGCTTAAATTCTGAAGAATTCATCATTCACTGAAGAGCAATAGACATGGATTGGCTTGGAATATCGGGCCGAAATAAGTTGTACGGCTGTCCGGAGGATGTATCGGTTCGTTGTGAGGGACACGCTAAGACCAACGTTGTGACTACTGCTGGATTCGGCTGGTGGCCGTGACCGATGCCCTGGATCCGTTCCTGTCCAGAAACGACTCAGTCTCAGACAGACTAAGGGCCGATACCCACATACACTTACCAAAATGGGAACGTGAGATATCGTGAGATATCGTGAGCAATGGGAAGGAATCCTAAATGCATGAAAATGTTGAAAATCGAAGGAATTGGCACCTGGTAAACATTCTGATCTGGCGATCTGGTAACTGGTGCAAAATAGGGAGGTTTCGTAAGGGATCGCTGTCTACAAATGTGGCGCGGCTGCTTAGATTACAACTTGAAATCAGAAGGAAAGCTGAATTAATTTGAATTATTATCAATATCGAAGTTGGCTACACAAGCAGGGAAGCCTCAGCAAATTTGCCTCTTAACTCCTTATAAAAATGTTTTTTAATAATGAAATTGCCTAGTAAAACAGTCCGTTATCATAACAAGAGAAAGAGAATATTTTCGTTTTGCTAATTTTTGACAACCTTCCCTGATCTTCAGTTTTGACATGTGACTACACGTAATACATGGCTTGATCATGATAACTCGCCCTAAAAGCTCGTATTCTATTTAGATACATGTAATTTAAACGTGTTTATTGTCTTTGACGACGATTGATCCGATATTTTGAATTCAACGCCCGTAATGAACAAATGGAAGCTTTCGGTGCATCACAATGAACAATAATGAAGCTTTGTGTCTTCTTTTGCTTTTGGACAGTGAAGATGGTTCTAGTAAATCAGGATTCGAAAACACTGTTGATGTTAAGAAATCTCAAACTGGGTCATCAAGAAAAACATGGGTGAGCGAAGAGTTCAAAAAGAAATCAGCTGGGAGAGTTTGCCACCATCTTTCCTGAAGAGGGGTTGAATGCAGCAACATTTCAAGCTGCCAACAGGATGACACCAGCTAGATTCGAAGACATATTGTTGCTGGTTGGACATCGGCTACAACGGCAGACGACCACATTCAGACAGCCTATCCCACCTGCAGAAAGGCTGGCATTGCTGTCAGGTGAGAACCGACTTATAAATGGATTGATGTCCTATTTAGGACATTAGGGACTTGCATATTCCTGAATGTTTACACACTTCACCAAGTTCTGCAATATCAAACAAGGGAGAAACCGTAAGAAATCGTCACATCGAAAACTGGCCCAAAGCACCGGTACCCACCATGACTGACCAGAATCGTAAAAAAACAGCTGACTGCAATTACGATTCCTCCCCATTTAGCATGATACCTCACGATATCTCACGTTCCCATATTGATAAACCTTTTAAGGGTACCGGCCCTTAGACAGAACGGACCCCAAAACATGTCAGTGTGATTGGAAAAATGCCAGTAATGCTCTGGTAATGTCAGACGACTGCGGCGGTTTCAGCCGTTTGGTGCGACTCAATCATGCCGAAGATGCAGCTCCGGTAATGATGTCATATAATTTATAACGAATTATTAGAGGAATAAAGCCTTGCTAAATAAGCACTTATTGAGTTTCATTTATATTTCCAGTCGTGCTCACTTTCGTCGCAATCATTAACCATTGTCCTACGGGGGGAGAGGGTCCTAAAACGACCCCCCCCCGGAAGTTCTCTTTGCATAACTTTTCACTCAAGAAGCCCATGCATCTGAAATTTTGGCTAGCTAAGTTTAAAACAGTTAAACGTTAGCTTACAATTTTTTTCGAAATTGGTAAGATTGTTTAGGAAAAAGTGACGTTTTGATGACGTCATGTTTTGCCATTTTCGGCAAAAAGTGATAGATGTTTGTAAAATCGTATAAAATCAAGTTATCAACCAAAACAAAAGCCGTAAACGATTCAAGAATGTTAATAACAATATCTTTAATATGCCCATCTCCGATATTACAACTTAAGAATTTTACCTTCCAAAATGTCAAAAAACTGATTTTTTCCAAAAAAATATTTTAAATAATTTTTTTAAAGTTAGTAAAACAAAGAATATTTGGAAGAGGACTAAGTCAGAACAGTGACTATACACAATTTCAAAGCGATATATCTGTTTTTGACTTGCTGTTTGCTCTTTATGTTAAAAAACAGTGACGTCATTTTTTTAAATAACCTTTTGGACTTATTTTAGACCAGATACGAACAAATAAATAGTTTTTTAAGTCATTTTGAGGCAAAATTAATCTAGGAAACTGTATTTGGATTTCCATTTGTCAGGTTCTAAAGTTGGATGCTTCTGACAGTACAAAGTCACTGTTTTATATCTGTTTTCTAAACTCTGGGCCATTTATCTGACCCCAAAGCTAACATGTTGACCTAGATTAAAAAAAATGAGGTACCGTTCGATTTCCCTCATAACTGGCAACATATTCCAGTATACGTCTCTCCATCTCTCTCCTTTCGGACGTTATAGTAAGTGATTTGTGAATGTGCTGTATTGCAAAATGCATGGTAACTGTCAACATTGTTGACAATACCATTGACCTAGGTAGCCATTTACTTGACCAAACATTAAAAAAACGATAGGTACATCACCAGATAGGTAATACAATGGCGAGTATTTTGACGGAAAAAATCGTTTTATACTCATATTTTTGGCAGCGACGAACGACTAAATAAAACTGCTATTTTGAGACATCGACAATCTGAGGTCAGTTAGGTGACCTGGAAGGTCACCAATTGACCTGCGACATAAAAATTGGACACCGTTCGGTTTGCCTTACTGCAGGCAAGACGCTGGTCTTACCTGCGTTCCTCTACGATGCTTGGTTCAAAAGTTAGCAGGGGGTCTTTTTAGGATAATTGGTTCCCGTAGGACGAAGGGTAATGGAAATATTTTTTTTTCTTTTTTTGCTTGCATTCATTCTATCTAGTATTTCTATTCCTTGTAATTTTTGTTTTGCATTTCGTTTTCATGTACTGTATACAAATTATCCCTGTTTTTATGAGCTAAACGTTGATTGCTGGTACATTCCAATCCTTACCCATAGTTCCCAATGCTACATATTGTTGCCTTCAGCCTTAAATACAAAAGTACTAAGTATCTGTTGAGCGATAGCAGATTTTATGACAGATTTAAATACCGAGTACAACTCAAACCACAGTGGTGTGCAAATACCAGGAATGTCTTCAAGGTATGGGAGGACGCATCAGCCACCTCCCTATCCGACTACCCATTATTTATAGACACTTATAATGTAGACCATCAAGAGAAGAAGACATTGATGACGCTGGTTTCAGATAAAAATACAAATACTTTGAGCAGCCAGACGTCTCGGAAGACAGCCTAATGTTCAGCACCACGATGGTCGTAGCATGTCGGAACATTCCAACACTCCCCACAACTCACAAGTCTTCGCAAACAGTCAGGCCTCAAAGCGACGGCAGTTGTGATCCATGACGCTAGCAGATGCAGTACGACATAGAGACGGCAGCTGTGATCCATGATGCTAGCAGATCCAGTACGACATAGAGACGGCAGCTGTGATCCATGACGTTAGCAGATGCCTGTGGTGCGACACAGAGACGGCAGCTGTGATCCATGACGCTAGCAGATGCAGTACGACATAGAGACGGCAGCTGTGATCCATGAGGCTAGCAGATCCAGTACGACATAGAGACGGCAGCTGTGATCCATGACGCTGGCAGATGCAGTGCGACAAATAGTCTGGAGTTTGGATGTATATTTTGATCGCTGTGTCGGGTGGGTCTTCCTGTGGCGTTTCTCCCTGGAATCTGTGGCTCGGTGATGCTGTGAAGGCTGGAGCCGCTGTCCGGCGTGTCCGGCGGCGTGTCTGGTGTGTCCGGCGGTGGTGGTCGGCGGTGTCCGCGCGTGCGCTGCTGCCGGCGGCTGCCTATATGACGGGCGGCGCGGCGGCGGCGAGCACAGTGCCGCAGCGTTACAGCACCGCGACCGCCCACCTGGCCCGTCTCCCGTCCGTCCGCCGCCGCCGCCGCCGCCGCCGAGACACGCACAACAGCTATGACAAGGTCAGTCAGCCGGACTGCCCAACTGTCCCAGTCACCGACGGCCGACACTCGGAAGGCGTCTCAGGTCGGCTCAGGTCAGGTCACCATCAGCCGTCCCAGGTCAGCTCAGGTCAGGTCAGCGTTAGCTGCCCCAGGTCAGCTCAGGTCAGGTCAGCATCACCCTAGACAGTGAGGTCAGGTCAGCACAGATCAAATCAGAAACATGTGCCTCAGGTCAGGCCAGCGTCAGTCGCCTCAATCAGATCAGGTCAGATGAGTGTCGACGGGACACATCAACCGTCGATAAATTACCGGGTAAAATCGACCATATAGAATACGTAAAGTAAAATGTGTTGTGGCGATGTGTTACGGGGAATCAAAATTATTTTATGATTTGAAAGATTATCAGTAGAGTTGCCTTCCTCTTTAAACCACGCGCGGCTGCAGGGTCTGAGGCAACTTAGCACGGCTGCAGGGTCTGAGGCAACTTAGCACGGCGGGGGGATAATCGTCTCCGCCCCCGCCCCCCGAAATTTTTTAAAGCCACGCAACGTAGCGAGGAGGGGAAATCGGTGCTAGGTAGGCTCTAACGAGTACTAAAGGAAATTGTATGGTGATGTTTGTTCCGGTCCTTATTGAGGTAACAAGAGGGCCGGCTAATAAAGGTGAATTTTAACAGTTTTAGAATATCGCATCAATCATTTACAAATATATCGGGAATAATATACATATACAAACACGAAAAAGCAATCCCATGCTTTTAGAATTTGCTATCAACGTCATGTCCTCAAATGTGATCTAAAGTCAATATTTCAGGCTCCATAGGTCATAAAAGACAGAAACGAGTTGTTTTGCCCAAATAGTTTTTACTAATAACTTTTCACATAGAAAAGTAACGCAATGCTGCTAATGCCATCGTAATTATTTCGTCAGGGCGCTTTGATATACTAGATGACCTCGTGAGGTCAACTTCAAAACTGTGCCTCAGATCAAGGTCGAGTGGTGACCTAAATAGGTTGTGTTGGATATTGGAAGACGTACCTCGACGGGAAGAACACATTGGTCTCGGTTTCATTTATTTATCTTCATTATGTCTAGAGATATGCGCGAATATGTGATAGTAACATCGGATGACTTCAAATGACACATTGAGAGTCAATAAACAAAACCTACACTTGGATCATCACGAATGTCCAATTATATCATGTTCTAAAAACAAGTTGACTGATATTCTTCTCGAAAAAAGGAGGTTTTTAAATATTCCTCCATTGACTAATAACGTCACGAAATTGACCCGACCTTGTCACCAATACCCGAATTCTGAGATGTACATTTTATGGGCACTGGTGGCCGTACACAATCTTGAAGTTTCATATTGATCCCTCAAAAACTGTGACATGGCTCGATGCCGAGTTTTAAAAAATAACTGATGAGGTCAGGTCAATCAGTGAGACCTGACGACATAACCTTGAAAGTAAGGAAGTCAACATTCTCAGACAACATGTACAATTGCTCAATACAGAGCTATATGTACAGAATTTAGTGGCGCTACGAGCCACCGTTCTTTCGCTATCCACGAAAAACCTCCTGGGGATATCCGCCCCCGGCCGTGCGCGGGTTAAGTAAGGCATTTGCCTTACAATATAAATATTTACGGAATCCTTGAATGGTAACGCGCAGAAGATAGACAGGACTTTCATCTGTCAGAGGCAAATCAGAGAGGAGCAGCTTATATAAATGTGTATTAGATAAATAATGTTCCTGTTGTTTAAAAGACAGCGTTTATGCTGTTTGTTAGCGTCCAAAATCAGATATTGTCATGTCAATAGTTTAGTCACTGCGACAACAAAATTACGTGTTAACCCTCCTCCTACGGGGGGGGGGTCCTAAAACGACCTCCCGGAGGTTTTCTTTGCATAACTGTTTACTTAATTAGCGCATCCGTCTCACATTTTGGCTAGCTAAGGTGACAACAATTCTACGTTAGCTGACAAAATTTTATTTAAATCGGTAAAAAGTTTTGGAAAAATGACGTTTTGATGACGTCATGTTTTGCCATTTTCGGTGAAAACTGATAAATGTTTGTAAAACCGTATGAAATTAAATTATCAACCAAAATGCAAACCGTAAACGCTTAAGGAATTTAAATGACAGTCGCTATAGGATGTTTATCTCGGATTTTACAAAAAAATTATTTTGACCCCTGAAATTGAAACAATAATATATTTTTGTTTTAAAACCCTATAATTTCACAGTTTTCAAAGTTGTTAAAAAAACGGAATATATGTGAAAGAACTACGTTATGACAAAGACTATACAATGTTTCAAAGAGATACCTTCATTTTTGACTGAGTGATTGCTAGTTATGTACGAAAAAACAGTGACGTCATTTTTTGAAATCACCCTTTTTGACTTTTTGTACCAGATACGAGCAAATAAATAGCTTTTATGTAATTTGGAGGCAAAATAAATATATCAAACAGTACTTGTGTTTCCATTTATCAGGTTCTAAGTTTGTATGTTTCTGGCAGTACCTACAAATCGCTGTATTATATCTGTTTTCTACACTTCGGGCCATATATGTGACCTTGAAGGTAACAAGTTGACCTAGATAAAACTAGCAACATAACTAGCAACATAACAACATAACCCTCATAACTAGCAACATATTCCAGTTTAAGGCGTCTCTCTATCTCTCTCCGTTCGGAAGTTTATACTAAGCGCTTTGTGTATGTGCTGTAATGCAACATGCATGAAAAATACCAACATTTCTGACGATATCCTTGACCATGGAGGTCATGTACTGGACCAGACCTAAAAAAACGATGCATCACCGGATAGCTGATACTACAGCGAGTGTTGTGACGGAAAAATAGTCTTGTATACTCATAACTTTGGCAGCGACGTACGGCTGATTAAAACTGCTATTTTGAGACATCGTCAATTTGAGGTCATTTAGGTGACCTGGGAGGTCACCATTTGACCTGAGACATAAAAATCCGACACCGTTAGATTTGCCTTACTGCAGGCAGCACGCTGGTCTTTTCCTCGTTCCTCTACGATGCTTGGTTCAAAAGTTAGCCCGGGGGTCTTTTTAGGACCCCCGTAGGGCGAAGGTGAGAAATGCTTCCCGTAGGGCGAGAGTTAAGGTACTAATCTTCTGCACTCGCCTAATCGCCTAACGGCATACTGTAACATGGTAACCTATGAGGAACGCAGTGAACGCGACTAGGCGTGAATCAGCTGACTCCCATAGACTCCCATGTTAAAATCTACCGTTAGGCGATTACGCAAGTGCGAGGACTGCCACCCGCTCGGCGCAGGGGTCACCAGCCAAACGCGCGGCGCAGAGGGGGGGGGGGGAGTAAATTCCCTACCTTGCCCTTATATATTCCGAAGCGATGACCGAAGCGAGACGCACAAGGCTGCAATCGATACCCAAGGAAATTTCCTCGACTTCAAAAAATATTGACTTGAAGGTGACAGGTCACACCATAGGTTACGTTAAAGGTCAACATCGAGTTTCTCGAGTTGATGGGTTATACTTTCCATTCGAAGTTTTCGAAAATGACTTGGATTACCCAAAAACCTCTGAAATGTAAATAGTCCATCACCCACATTACCAAAAGTGCAACTATAGTTAAATGCCATAATCAAGGTCAGATCACAAAAGGTCATCATTTTCAAAATGCGAACGAAAACATGCAACACAACTTTTCTGGAATTGCCACTGCCAACCCTTCACGTGTCCTTTCTAGGCCGACATCGGGATCATTGGATCGTTTATCTGCTACTGAAATTGTGAGCGCTGCGCTCGTATGGCTCTGGTGACAATCCGATCGGATTTCCTAGGGAGTGCCGCCACTGCAGTGGTGATCTTCGCTGTGGGTGGTGCCGACTGCCGAGTGAGAAGAGATTGCCCCCCGTGCAGCTGCCTCTGTGACGCGCTGTACCGGCTGCCGGCCCGGAAGGCGGTGTTTGCCGACCAGCAGTCCAGCGGCTCCGGTTACCCGCTTATCACACAGTCGTGAGTGGTGTCTCGTGGTACGCGTCTCGTATGTCGGGCTTCCAGGGATGATTGAGAGGTGCCGGACGCCGGTCGCCACGACACCTCATCAGCCCACCAGGCGGCATAAACACAACATTCCCAGCCGCGACACCCGTTGAGGCGGATCAAGTATGATAATGGTATTATCAGTCGGACTAGGCGCGGTTGACATCCTTGGCAGGGCTGGCCAACCCTGGCCTTGTGTCACCATTGTGATTCTGAGGCCATCACTTAGTCACCAATATTTATTAGTATGTCACCAATATTTAAACACTAGAATTATGTCAATTTATGTATGATAATGGCTGACAATACCCTTTTTCGGTTGGACAGCCAGGCAAATTTGGGCGAGTCTGCTCTTCGTAGATATTTCGTAGTTTATATTTTTCGAGAATAGCCCTCTTAGTCGGAACTATTTCTGTTGTACTCTGTAACGCGCTCGTGTCTACAACATTTAAGCTGGACATGAACTGTGATAATTGCATAAACAATCAGTGTTGAGTTGCAGTAGTGTACGAATCATGATTTTGTATGGCGTCCGAGAAAAATTTATCTAAATTGTTTTGTCAAATATGGGGTAAGACGGCCACCGTTTGCTCTTGGTGGTTGTCTATGTTAACCTTAGAGTTAAAATCTGGAACATTGTCAATAGGCACAATATGCATTCTAATATTTTAGTAAGCATGTTGAGTCTATACCTACTAATTCAGTCTTTATGGCTAAATGACTCGTTTTATTTGTCGAAGGGCAGATTCGAACTGATAAAAGTTCGCTTACCTAAACGGACATAATCTATGCAAAAAGAATCATAATTATTAGGTTAGAACACTGCAGAACAAGAATATCGTTATTACCGTGCTGCTAAATTCAAATGCATTTAAAAAATGTGGCTGTCTTACCCCACGACAAAGACCGTCTTAACCCATTGGGCGCGGTAAGACAGTATTATGCAAATATTCCGAAATCAAAAATACCATATTTGTTAACAAAAAGAAGGGACTCGCTTCCAAGGATTTTGAAAGATAAATGTTTGAGGTAGTAGCAAACAAAACATCAGTCTCATCTGTCACGATTAACCTAACCAAATTAGGCTTCGAAGTTAAGGTGACCGTTATACCCCGCTCTCCCCTATATATTATAATGTGTCCGAGGATATAATGCAGATATTCACACTACCTACCTTTTTAATTAATTTGACTACCTATGAGCATATAGATGTTAGAGTGGCCACTTGAGAGGACAAAATAATTTTGTTTTCTAAATTAAAACAACTTCTTTGAATTATTTTGATTTGCGTTTCTGGTCATCCAGTATTCACTTACCTTTTACTTTGCCTTGGCCTACGTCTTAGGAATACATCTCAAAGCATGAGCCTGTCATTTGCACATATTTCAATTTACTGGATAATTTATGCATCTGACATTCTTCGTAGGTATAGGTACCAGGGTTAAGTCCCAGCCTTAACCCAGTTTTTACATGGAGTGGACTGAACTGGACGGTTAAAACCAAGGCCGTATTCCTATAACTAGGTAAAGACTTTTTCCCGAAAACAAAGTGCGCGCGGCATCAGCCTCTTATTAGTTATGACGTCATTGGTGCCGACTTTTGCAAGCCGGCATGGCCAGAGCTGTGCAAAATATCGTTGATGACTCCCACTCCAACTCGAAAATTAAAAAGGCTAGAAAGATGGTCAAAACAACATCGCAAATATTTTCTTCGGCTATTCCAATTTTTGAGTACTATTGATATCAAGTTATTATTAATGTGAATTGAATATGAATAATTGATGTAATTGATGTCGCCAGATATTATTAAAGATCCCGTTGACAGTCACACAGCCGACTGGCAAAGTTCTGGACCAGTGACGTCACGACGAATGAGTGGCTGGTGGACGGTCATTATTAATTGTCTTGCTAGCACAATCGACTTCCGATGGAGCCCCGATGCCATTCTGGCTCTGCTGTCATTCAAATACGTGTGGCGCCCAGTGGCGCCCAGTCGACATTTCCCAGCCAGGAGGCTGCTCACGGTTCTCATTATTGTTTATACTGCGAGTGCTTTATTCAATGAACACAACAGCTTGTGGACCACTTGACCATGTGTTAGAGCTGCAGAATTTTGAAAATTTTGAGAGCGGTATGATTAATGATATCAAGGTGCGAGTGCCGAGTACCTAACAAGGCAGGCATAGTTTCAGAGTTGTCCAATTATTTTATAATTCAAAGATGCAAAAGCAGTTTTGGCGCTGCTAGAGATGATCTTTTGCTAATTTGTGGTACCTACTTATCTTCAGATTGCGATTTGTATGCACCAAATACCTACTATCTCTGATGATCAGCGATTTGTCACCGCTTAGAATGGCAGAATGGTAAGTTTTCCCAGCCCTGATCCTTGACATCCTTGATGTGCACGATTTGAGGTCCGTGAATATGTCATGGAAGGTAGCTCCGTACTTCTTTCATCACGGAAACTCTGGACACAATTACTGCATGATTTGGATGTTCGTGAAAATATCATAGAATGTAATCATTTCCCAGACGAATAATTCGAACAAAAAGTAAGTGGTAACATTGAGCAACCCACCATCATATGCCATAGCCGGCAACAACTTTCCTTGAAATAATTAACACAGTGTTGCGCTGCAGTGGCGACCGGTGCGATTCTATAGCTGAGCCGACCAACGAGGCGTCTCTCCGCCACACTTATCAGTCCGGGCCGCAAGAAGCTCTCTAGCCGTGTGCTCGCCATTATACATCGACAAATTCGTGTTTTGTCTTTCGGAAAGGCTAGGTCAGATTCGATAAGGCTTGGTGATCGTGTTTTACTTTTGAGGGGCTGCGAGTGCACGTCTGGAGAAAAATACCGCCGGCCAGTGAGAGGCCGCGCTGGCACCTGCGTGAGCGGACCGGCCATCCGAGAGCGAGAGTGCGGGCCGGGTCATCGCTCCGTCTGTTGAGCCCGGCCGGCCGACGCTGCAGCCGCGGCCCCTGCAGCCCGCCGGCCACACAGCCGCGTGAGAGGGAGAGAGAGAGAGCTGTTTACGAACAGACCCGCCTCGCGATAACCCCGCCGCCACGGTCATTGTCACAGATACCCGTACCGGCGAGACCCGTGCCGCTCGGGAACAGACCGCTACCCGGCGGACCGGCAGGACGGGCCGCTGCTGCCTGCCGGGGGGGGG